>CM077647.1:69555109-69697609 GCA_039707465.1 Rhabdophis nuchalis
CTCATCTCTCTATCAACATTTCAAAGCTACAGGACATGATATTGACTTTCAAGGAACTAAATTGATCTCCAAGGCTGAACAGCTCAAGAGGAGAATAATCAGAGAAGCCATCGAAATAGAGAAACAACCCAACTATATGAACAAACGTGATGACACCTCCCAGCTACCAGACATCTGGAAACCAGCACTGACCAACAGACGAGTCCCACCCTCTAACCAAGCCGTTGAAATTCAAAATAAGGAGAAACATACAAATAGGACCAATCAGCATCAATCTACCAATCATGATACAGTTGCACAGCCAATCAACCCACCCACAACAGCACTCCACCCCCCCTCCCACCAAGATTTAAGAAAGGGCAGCATCTTCGTAGCGACAGACCAAAGCCTGAAGATGGCAAGATCTCATTCTTACACGGGAAAACACCCGAATATAACAAGACCAGCATACCTACACCCGTGAAAATCTACGAAAACAAATGTGTGTGTGTGTGTGTGTGTGTGTGTTAGGTTTTTTTGAGCTGATCAATAAATAAATCAGGGAAATATTAAAAATAAAATTTTCTTTAAAAAAAATCAGGGAGACTAGTATAGATCTATTTCAAGCTTTTTAGCTCTCATCAGCTAGCTATACCCTTATTGGGATTCGAACCGGGGCTGTATTACATGCTAGACAAATGCCATGAGTTCCGTTGTGTAATTTTTTTATATGTGTGTTAGGTTTTTTTGAGCTGATCAATAAACAAAAAAACCTAACACACATATAAAAAAATTACACAACGGAACTCATGGCTTTCTGTCTTGATGGTCTCTGGTGATGAGCCGAAAGGCAGAAAAGGAAACAGTATGTCTCCTCCCTTAATTGGGGCCCTAACAGGGTATTGTGGAACAAATATGTATGTATGTATGTATGTATGTATGTATGTATGTATGTATGTATGTATGTATGTATGTTAGGTTTTTGAGGATATACACAAGCATATATAATGGATATAAACTATATCCATTATTATTTCTTTACTCTTATTATGACTAAATATTTGTTAACTAAAAATTCTTCAATAACAATCTAAAACAATCTAAAACAATCTACAAATTATTAAATTTCTACCTATTAGTCATCAAGGAATGGCTAATCTTTTATTGTCAGCTTTCATTATCAATCAATAGCGAAATAATCTCATCTCTCTTGCCATTTGTACTTTTAATCTTCTATTGTTCTCTCTTGCAAGGTTGTTGTAGACTTCTTTCCGCACTTTACTGTTCAAGACAACTCTCAAATGGTATCGTTGCCCTCCTTCTGTTATTAAAAGTTGTTTATCTTTGGTTGTCAGACATGCTTCTGGAAGAATTTCTCCTCTTACATCTATCATCAATTCTTTTTTTCCCCTCTTCTTCTTGGAGACCGAGATGGAGCTCAAACTCTTCAGGTTCCCTTTTCAAGGTTCCCATCTTTCTGCTTTTTCCCACCTTTGGTCCATTAGTAAAATCCTTATCGTTATCTTCAACTGAGAGGAATATCTCTTTATCTTCTACATCTTCTTCCTTCTCTTTAATTTTTGGGGCCCCCATCTCTTCATATTTTGTAGTAATAAGCGCCAGTTTTTCCAATTTCTTATCGATTCTTCTATATCCTTCCAAAAGGTTTAAAATTCCAGCCAAAAAGTTTTGGTATTCCAAAGTATCCTCATCTGGGTATTGAATCATGTTACCAAAAAAAAAAAAAATCCCCACTGCCACCCTGGTCTAAGGCCTATTTTATCTTTTCCTTTCAAATTAATTTAAGTCACAGGTTCTATTGTACTCTTCAAAGGAGAAGGGTTCTGTATTTCCCCCCCCCTTTCCTTCCTTTGACTAAACAATTTTCAAAGAGCACCTGTAAACAACAATTCATGCCCTTGAGTTTTTATCAGTTTCTATAAACAAATTATAAGCCCTTCCTCTGGGTAGTCAACAATTTCTAAAAAGAAAAAAATACATTATCTCAACAGGTTCAGCCTCTAACCTCCTAGTGGCAGTTGCTACTTTTCACTTTCTAATGTGTCTCTCTTCATTATAAAAAAATTAAGTTCTTATTGGAATTTTAGTGGCAAAACATAAGAAGAATTATAAAAGTAAGAATATGGCTTTACTCCAAGACTCAAAAAATAGAGTTAAAAAAAAACAGAAGAGGAAACGATCCATTCACTTTAAAAGGAGAGAGAGAGAAACAACCCTGTTACGGGAGTTTTAATCCACAGTTACAAAGAACAAAGGGGAAAAAAAGCTTTCTAGATCAGTCCAAAGTAGGTTAATTCCGCAGCTTGTTTCTTTTGCTTAAAGGATTAAGTTTTACTTTAAAAAAAAACATTTCTTTGGGCTAAGTATCTCAAAGAAAAAAAAATCTCTTTCAGATAGACTCACTTCCTCTTTCATCTTTCATCTAGAGCTGTCCCCATCTTTGTCAGCCTGGGGGCTGCCTGTTTGCCGTGGAGTAGAAGCGCTCCCCTTGGGTCAAACAGGGACTTTGCCATGTCCCTGTGACCAGCAAGGCTTCATCTTCTCAGTCGCCATCCCACCGAGACAGTTTAGGTCCAAACAGACTGATTCACAGCAAAAGTATCATCAGAGGTTTCAGACCATCGAGACCTCATGTTGTGCCAATGGGACACTGGCTCCTCCCCTTACCATTTAACAATCCTTAAGAAGTCAATCCCTAGGAATAAAAGTTCCACAAAAAATGGGAATTAAGCATGGACATTGCCAAATATTGCTGGCTTATGTTTGCTGACAGCAGCTGCTCCTCAGCTTTGGAATGCTCTGTTAAAGCAAATCAGACAAGTGCTTTCTTTCTTATCTATCCATTCCTGTGCAAAACTCCTTTTTAAAGTAATCACCCAGGCCTTCCAGTGAGTCATTAATTTTCATGGGGTTGGTGCCATTTGTGGCTTAATGGTGTGATGAGTTATTTCTCTAAATGTGATTTTGAATACATATTCATCTCAAAGAAAAAAAATCCCTTCCAGATAGACTCACTTCCTCTTTCAGCTTCCGTCTGGAGCTGTCCCCATCTTTGTCAGCCTGGGGGCTGCATGTTTGCTGCATGCTCCCCTTGGGTCAAACAGGGACTTTGCTGTGTCCCTGTGACCAGCAAGGCTTTGTCTTCTCAGTCGGCATCCCACCGAGACGGTTTAGGTCCAAACGGACCGATTCGCAGCAAAAGTATCAACAGAGATTTCTGACCATTGAGACCTCATGTTGTGCCAACGGGACACTGGCTCCTCCCTGTACCATTTAACAATCCTTAAGAAGTCAATCCCTAGGAATAAAAGTTCCACAAAAAAACTCTGGGGGTGGGGGTGGCCGGCAACTACAGAAAAGCTCAGTCTACACACAGAAATTCTGGGTGTAAGGCTTACAATGTAACAAGCTTAACCAAGAGGCAGTTCTGAAAACACTTAAAGAGGAATGACAATAAGGATTAAGCTAGAAATACAGGCATACCAGAATGTTTCCTTACTGCCTCCCTTGCAGGAATAGCCTTGTAAAATGGGAAAAGATTTCTTTCAACAATTGGTTCTCCAAATTAGCTCAGAAAATTAACATCTGGTTCTGGAGTACCAGTGCAAACTAGTAACAGCTTGCCTCTATGTATAGGTTCTCCTGCTTAATAGAAGACCTCAAAGGTCCATTCTATTCTATTCTATTCTATTCTATTCTATTCTATTCTATTGTCATCTGACTCTACCTCAACATTAAGGGGTACAGGGTTATAAAAAGAAAAAATAATGTATGTGAGTACAAACATACACTCATACACATATACATACATATGTACTGTCAGATCCCTAAAAGTGATACTGCCATTCAATTGGGAGGAGAGGGGCCTTGCAGTCGATTTATTAGCAGTGCCTGTGACAACTGATATTTTACAACTGGTTTCCTGGTGCCAAAGTGCCTTGAGATCCCCTCACCTTTTGGAGGAATGTTTATGATGGCCATGTGGGACATTTCACTTTAATGTCTAACGGAAGATAGCCATGGGAATGAATGTTTATTCGGTTCTCAGGGCAGTTGGTAAAGAAAACCTCTTCACACTTGAGTATTGGCTATATATACATATATACATACAGTATTTATCAGCCTTCAGGGTGAGAATGTCCATTGTATATAAATATATTATATCCATGGAAATTCTTGTTAGGCTTAAGAAATGCAATTATTAAGAATAAATCACTGTAGATAAGATGTGGATAATATAATCTGAAAGCAAAATTGACTTGCTCTCAGGCAATCAAGAAATTGATTTTGTGTTCTTGAAAACACACTTGTTGAATTCAGTAGAAGCTGCAGGAGGAATTAAAAAAGGAAATCTCTCACATGATGGACAGTTGGCTTTAACAAGATGCCTTGCTTCAGGCATAGTAACCCATAAACACATATAGAACAAATAATAAAGGAGAGATTATGTGGAATTATTGCCATGCCGGAGCCATGGGAATTAAGCATGGACATTGCCAAATATTGCTTGGCTTACGTTTGATGACAGCAGCTGCTTTTCAGCTTCGGAATGCTCTGTTAAAGCAAATCAGACAAGTGCTTTCTTTCTTATCTATCCATTCCTGTGCAAAACTCTTTTTTAAAATAATCACCCAGGCCTTCCAGTGAGCCATTAATTTTCATGTGTGCCATTTGTGGCTTAATGGTGTGATGAGTTATTTCTCTAAATGTGATTTTGAATACATATTCATTATTTTCATTTAGATAAAATGAACAATGAAAATTAAGTCCTCCCACGTTCACCACTATTTGATTTTTTGTTCTTTAATCCTGCTGATGCTTCCATTTTATGAAGAATGGTGATGTTGGGCCATCTGTAGAACAGCATTCAAAGAAGAAATTGCATATGCATGGTATTTTAAAAACTGGTCTAGTAAAACCTTTGTTGTTGTACCTGTCTAAAAGTAATCAGCAATGGGATCAATGAGATGTCTCTTTGGTAGATATTACAGAGCTTGGACATCAAACCAGGAAACATCTTTACAAGATACTGTATTTTGGAAATAGAACCAAATTAGAATCTCTCAGCAGAGTCCACATCTTGATCCAGAAAAGGGATACGGTTGTTTTATATTTTGTCTGTAGAATAGTTTACTTATGCAGGTTTTTTAAAAAAAAATTATGATTGTTAATCTATATAAATAAAAATGTAACATAGTTTGTGCAAAGTTGCTAATCTCAGAAACTACTGGACCGATTGACACCAAATTTTCACACAATGTTCCCAAGGACTTCCGAACAAATTATAACAAATTATACATACCTTTTCTGTGTCTGGAACACATGTGTCATGTGCACGGTACACAAAGGCAAAATGTACCCACTTTTGAGGTTTTCACCTCCCTGTAGCTCCTCCCACCCGGCTGCTGCATCACGCACACATAACAGCAAAAACTCCTGCACACGACTGACCGGCCTTGAGGAGGTGCATTGCCAGGGGCAACACGGAAAACGATGCATGATGCATGCGCCTCCCTGTCCCAGTCCAATCTTAGCTATGTAAGCCTGCAGCCACTCTCCTTCCACCACCCCACCCCCAGGATAAGAAACATCCGGCTTCTCCTGCCGTCGTCCCTGCAGTTCTTGCTGCTTTTAAA
Source organism: Rhabdophis nuchalis (assembly GCA_039707465.1). Taxonomy (NCBI): domain Eukaryota; kingdom Metazoa; phylum Chordata; class Lepidosauria; order Squamata; family Natricidae; genus Rhabdophis; species Rhabdophis nuchalis. The sequence continues at coordinate 69,560,746 of CM077647.1, forward strand.
GCCCCCCCAGTCAATCTCCTCCAGGCCTCCCTCCCTCCCTTGAGGCCAACGGCAGCAGGCACCTGGTAGCTTCACCGCAGCAGCCTCAAACTCCAACCTCACCGTGTCAGCAGCACAGGTGAGAAGAGATCTGTGGGCCAGTAGGAAGTGGAGGGAAAGGCTGCTGCAGCGACAGCAGTGGTAGAAGCGCCGGGAGCCATTGGCCTCAAGGGAGGAAGGGAGGCCTGGAGGAGGTTGACTATAGAAGCACCAGGAGCTACAGGGACAACGACGGCGGCAGCAGCAAGCAGGCCTGGAGGCAGAAACTTCCCCCCCACCTCCTGCGAAGGTACAAGGTGCCTGCTGCCGTTAGGTCAAAGGAGGGAGGGAGGGGGGCCTGGAGGAGGTTGACTATGGAGGGGGCAGTCTGGGGAGGGGAGGGATAGGTAGTTAGGTAAATATAGAGAGAGGAAGAAATACAGTAGGTAGGTAGGTAGAGGGATAGATGAGATGGGTGAATACAGCAGGTAGGTAGATAGGTACAGGTATATATAGAGAAATACAATATGTAAGTAGGTAGGTAGAGGGAGAGTGGGAAGAATACAGTAGGTATGTAGATAGGTAGAGTGATACAGAGAGGGGGGAAATACAGTAGGTAGGTAGGTAGGTAGATAGGTAGAGGGATAGAGAGGGAGATATAAAGTAGGTAGGTAGGTAGGTAGGTAGGTAGGTAGGGGGATAGAGAGAGAGGGAGATAGACAGTAGGTGGTAGGTAGGTAGGTAGGTAGGGGGATAGAGAGAGAGAGGGAGAAATACAGTAGGTAGGTAGGTAGGTAGGTAGAGGGATAGATAATAGGGAGATATACAGAAGGTAGGTAGATGGGTAGGTAGGTAGAGAGATAGAGAGAGGCTTCAGGCAGGCCTACTAGGCCCAAAACAAGGCGCAGGAGTGGCACACTCCCAGGTGGCCCATTTTTGGTCCCAGGAGGCTGCATGGACACCTACTAGGCCCAAAACTAGGCATGGGGGGTGGCACACTCTAATGTGGCCCATTTTTGGTCCCAGGAGGCTGCATGGTAGGTAGATAAGTAGAGAGAGAGAGATAGGGAAAAATACAGTAGGTAGGTAGATAGGGAGAGGGAGAGGGAGGGAGGGAGAGAGAAATACAGGAGTTAGGTAGGTAGGTGGATAAAGAGAGAGAGAGGGAAAATACAGTAGGTAGCTAGGTAGAGGGATAAAGAGAGAGAGGGAGAAATACGGTAGGTAGGTAGGTAGGTAGGTAGAGATAGGGAAGAATACAGTAGGTAGGTAGGTAGGTAGGAAAGGTGGATAAAGAGAGAGAGAGGGAAAATATAGTAGGTAGGTAGGTTGAGGGATAGAGAGAGATAGGGAAAATACGGTAGGTAGGTAGGTAGGTAGGTAGGTAGGTAGGTAGGTAGGTAGGTAGGTAGAGGGTTATAGAGAGGGGGGGGAAATATGGTAGGTAGATAGGTAGGTAGAGGGATGGAGAGAGAGAGGGAGAAATTACAGTAGGTAGTTAGGTAGATTTTAACACAATGTACCCAAGGACTTCCGATAATAGAATACGTATTCATTTTGTGCCTAGCACACGTGTGTCATGTGCAAGGTACACAAACATAAAATGTACCCACTGATCAGGTTTTCACCTCCCTGTAGCCTCGCCCATCAGGCTGCTTTCCAACTGTCTTTTCCTCATCAACATATGGAAGCCTAAAAGTGCCAAAACACAAAGGATAGCAAACTCCCAGGTAGCCCACACACACAGAGAGAGGGAGAAATAGAGTTTAATAAAAGAGGGACTAGGGAAGACATGATAGCAGTCTTCCGATATCTCAGGGGTTGCCACAAAGAGGGAGTCAAGCTATTCTCCAAAGCACCAGAGGGCAGAACAAGAAGCAATGGGTGGAAACTAATCAAGGAGAGAAGCAACTTAGAAAAGAGGAGGAATTTCCTGACAGTTAGAACAATTAATCCCACTGATTAATTGTTCTAACTGTCAGGAAATTCCTCAGAAGTTGTGAATGCCCCAACACTAGAAGTCTTTAAGAAGATACTGGATAGCCATTTGTCTGAAATGGTATGGGGTTTCCTGTCTAGGCAGGGGGTTGGACTAGATGACCTCCAAGGTCCCTTCCAACTCTGCTATTGTATTGTTGTATTAAAGTAGGTAAGTAAATAGGGGAATAGATAAGAGAGGGAGAAATACGGTAGGTAGGTAGGTGGATAGATAGATAGGGAGAAATGTAGGTAGGTAGGTAGGTAGGTAGGTGATAGATAGAGGGAGAAATACAGTAGGTAGGTAGGTAGAGGGAGAAAGGAAGAAATATAGTAGGTAGGTAGGTAGATAGGTGGATAGATAGGGAGAAATACAGTAGGTAGGTAGGTAGATAGATAGAGGGAGAAAGGAAGAAATACAGTAGGTAGGTAGGTAGATAGGGGGATAGATACAGAGTGAGAAATACAGTAGGTAGGTGGGTAGGTAGATAGACGGGGAAAGGAAGAAATACAGTAGGTAGGTAGGTAGGTAGGTAGGTAGGTAGGTAGGTAGGTAGAGGGATAGATCGAGAGCGAGATACAGTAGGTACGTAGGTAGGTAGATAGGGGGATAGATAGAGGGAGAAATACAGTTAGGTAGGTAGGTAGGTAGATAGAAGGAGAAAGGAAAAATACAGTAGGTAGGTAGGTAGGTAGGTAGGTAGGTAGGTAGGTAGGTAGGTAGGTAGGTGGATAGATAGAGAGGGAAAATACAGTAGGTAGGTAGGTAGGTTGGGGGTTATACGGTGGTTGTGTGTATGTGTGCAGGTGTAGATCTACACCCAGATTGGTTGGCAATTTAACCAGACTGGGCCACAGCAACTCGTGGCCGGGTACAGCTAGTTATAAATAAAATCAAAGTCAGGCAGCTAAGACATTTGCCTTTTTCCAGGCAGTTTTATTGTTAGTTTGCATTTACAGTGCTACTTTACATATATAGTTTTTATATTTTTTATTAAATATCATTTTATTTTATCTTAAAAACTCTGTTTTGGGTAACTTTAAAAATATAGCAGGACAGAGCAAACTGTTGATCTGATTCAAAATAACAATTTTAATTTGATTAATTCAATAATCTAATTTGATAAAGCAATAGTTAATTTCGATACATAATAAAAAGCTTTTAAGTCCTATCTGATATAAAGCATCAGATTAATTTGGAAATTTGCTTCACAAAATCTGTTGATTCAGAAATTCAACTGAATTTTATTCAGATCAAATCTCAAAGCTGGCATTTCACACAGATCAAAAACAGAAACAAATAAAATAAGAAAAACAAATCCAAAGGAACCAAGTGCCTACAAAAGAATAGTAATCATAGTATTTGCATAAGATGATTTACAAGTGGCACTTATCCCCAGCGAGAATAGCAAGAATGTCTAAGAACGGTCGAGAGGGCGGAGCCAGCCGTGCTCTGAGACCTCCGTTGGACTTTTGCCGCCCCTTGGTCCCTAGGTGACCTAAACCAACCTGGAGGGATGGCAACGAGGAAGCTAAAGCCTTGCTGGTCACGGGTATCGCAAACCCCTGTTTTGACCCAAGGGAAGAGCTTCTGCAAGGCGACAAAAGGCAGCCCCTCCCCCCCCGGGGAGCAAAGGCAAAGGCAAGCTCCGGCAGGAAGGAAATAAACTGAGAGGGAAGTACTAGACCGGGAAGGTATTTTAACTTTTTTCTTTGAAACATTTTGCTTAAAGATGTTTTTTATTTTGGTAAATTAAAGCTGTTATTATGGAACAAGCAGTGGAATTAATCTAATACGGTCGGAACTGGAAGGTTTCCCTTTGTTCTCATGTTGCTGGAATTGTGGATTGAAGCGAACGAGGTTTTTTCCCCTTTTTCCCCCCCTTTGAAACTCTGGACTATTTTTTTCTCTTCATTTCTTTCATTTTACTCTTTGCTACTTAAAATTTTGAAGTTGGGATTATTTTCACAATTACTTTAGAAGGTGTTATTGCTTACTTTTGAATCAAATAAGAACTATGCCCTTTACTTTCATTTTAACAACAAAGAAAAAGGGATTTTTGCCTTATTGCCACTGGAGGTTGCTGATTGGTCTATATGAGATAATTTCCTCTTTTTTTTTTTCCAAAAGTTTTAAAGCATGGACTGTTTACAACAAAGTGCTTTTTGATAACTGATTGTTATTTTCCCTTCCGGAGAATACCAAAAGGGAGGATAACCTTGAGACCACAGTGGCAGTGAGAACCCAACTTTATTATTTTTTCTTGGACTTGTCAACCTGGTTCCATGTCTAGAAGAGGATGCTTTGGCAAATCAGAAGCTTTGGTTGAAATCTTAAATATTTTGAAACAAAGTCAAAGAAGAATTGATAAAAAATTGGACAAATTGTTGCATGTCACAGTAAGTTATGAAAAAGAATTGAAGACTCTTATCAAGGGAATGCTATTAACATACTAGGCTCTGGGAAATTTGGCGTTGAGTATGGCACGTTCAAGGGTACCTTGCCATTGATTGTTGTTGCTGACCCATTGGCTACACTATTAGGGTTAGATTGGTTTGCCTCTTTGGGTCTGGCTATTTCGGGGGTCAACGAGATCCAACATTCGACCACTGTGGAAGACTTGTTCCAGGAGTTTGCTGATGTTTTCAGTGACTCATTAGGTAAATATAAAGGGTCTCCTGTTTCTTTTAATCTTGGCCCACAGGTGGCGCCAGTGCGCCTTAAGGCTCGTAGAGTGCCATTCACCCTTAGAGAAAAAGTGGAGAAGGAGCTTGATAAGTTAATAGCCCAGGGGTTTTTAGAAGCAGTGGATTACGCCAAATGGGAAACCCCTATAGTGATCCCATTGAAATCAGATGGGTCCATTAGGATCTGTGCGGATTACCGTTCGTCGTTAAACAGGGCGTTACAAGCTAACCCGTACCCGGTTCCAGTGGTGCAGCATCTGCTGCACTCTTTGGGCCGAGGACAGATCTTTGCTAAGCTCAATTTAGTGCAGGCGTATCAGCAGCTGCCTGTTGATGATGCTACTGCAGACGACCAAACCATACTCATGCACCGGGGCGCGTTCCGTTGCAAACGTCTCCAATTCAGGGTATCTGTGGCCCCCCGGTATTTTTCAAAGTATTATGGAGCGATTGCTCCATGACTTACCGGGGGTCCTTCCTTATTTTGATGATGTGTTAGTGGCGGCTGATTCATGGGAGGAGTTAGTCTCTAAATTGAGAGGAATTTTAGTGCGTTTTAGGGAGTCAGGGCTCCATCTAAAGAAGGCCAAATGTAAGATTGGAGTTCGTGAGGTTGAATTTTTAGGATTCCAAATTGACGCTCGAGGTATTCATCCGACGCTGTCCAAGGTTGAAGCAGTCAAATCTGCTCCAGCACCAAAGTCTAAAGTTGAATTGCAGGCTTTTTTGGGGCTTATGAATTTTTATTCCATGTTTGTACCCCATAAGGCTTCTGTGGCCAAGCCGTTGCACAGACTGCTCGACAGCTCGGCAGTTTGGAAATGGGGCAGCCGTGAGGCACGCGCCTTTATGGCTGTCAAGTCCCTTCTGACATCTTCGGCTGTTTTAATGCAGTACGATCCATCCTTGCCACTGTTACTGGCCTGTGATGCTTCACCATTCGGACTGGGAGCTGTCCTGAGCCACCGTTATCCCAATGGCCAAGAGGCTCCTATAGCCTATTTTTCGCACTCCTTGTTCTCACCCATTTACATTTGGGCCACCCGGGCATAGCTAGGATGAAGGCTTTGGGCTGCAGCTATGTCTGGCGGCCCAAATTGGATAGTGATATAACAGATTGGGTATCCTCTTGCTCACCGTGTCAATTATCACGCCCCTCACCTCCAGCAGTGCCACCCCGGGCATGGGAGATGCCCCGGGGACCTTGGTCACGAGTTCATATGGACTTTGCTCGAAGCGTGAGGATACTTCCAGGAAACTTTGAACTGCGCTTGCGCAAAGATGGCGGTCTAGTTTCGAGCTCCATATGGGTCATGGAGCTCATTGGCCTTATTTTTCGTGCCCCAGCCCGTTACTTACTATTTTGAGGGCTGGGATCGGTGAGTTACCCACCCTGGGTGCCATTTGAGATTAGAATGGCTTTCCAGGGTGAGGTTGCGGCTGAGACGGTGGCGGAGACGGCGGTGGGAGCGCCGGAACGGAGGTCGGTGTCCTCGGCATCCTTGCGGTGGCTGCGGATGCCGGCCGGGCCTTTGGACGTTTGGCGGGCCTGAGGAGGCCGGAAGACGGCTGAGATGGCGGCGGAGACAGCGGTGGGAGCGCCGGAATGGAGGTCGGCGTCCTCACGGTGGCGGCAGATGCCGGCCGGGCCATTGGATATTTGGCGGGCCTGAGGAGGCCGGAAGACGCTGGAGAAGGCAGGAGAACGCCGACGCTGTGGCCGACGCCGCTCGGAGCCGGGGGGGCCAGGAGGATGGCCTGCCAGGGTAGAGGAGGGCGAAGAGCGGCTAATGGCGGAGAATGAAGAACGGAGGTGCGGTCAGCGGGCTGAGCTCCGGCCGGGAGAGGAAAGGGAGAGTGCGCCAAGGTACTTGGGATCGGTCGGTTGGGAGAGGCCTAATAAGAACAGGCCCGAGGCCGAAGAGGATGAGGATGGTGTCTTCGGCTGGGTCGGGCTGGGCCGGGCCGGGAGGTGGAAGTGTGGCTGGCTTTGGGCCTTGCGGACCTCTCTGGGCCTTGGGAGGATTGTTTCAACTATCCGGACAGACTCTCTGCCAGCGCTGATGGCGACAATTTAAGACCTTTGAGATAACTTTTAAGACCTTTAAGATCTATGGAACGCAACCCTTAAGACCTTTAAGACCTATGGAACGCAGCAGCCGGACTAATTTCTCACTGATGCACTTTGAATTATTTATATTTTTACCATCTATTTATATATTTATATCATCGTATATCTATTTTACATCTTTTTAATTCTGTGGCCAACGATGTCTTTTAAAATCAATTACTTGACCCATGACCCATCTATATTTATATTTATATTATATTTATATGTAATTATTTATTTAATTATTTATTTATATCGATATGTACTCCAAGGTAGACCTGTTATTACTGCGAGAGTCCCCGCTCTCGCAGGTCTGGCCCTCCGCTCTAACGAGGGCCCACCTTGATGAGGGATTTATTAATCCGGAGAGGTGGGCGAAGCATGGTCTCAGGGGTTTTTTAGTTAGGAATTTGTTGTGTATTTTAGGGGGCACCAGGGAGGGGGGAGGGCATAGACAGGTTGAGACTAGTAAGAAGGGAACGGGCAGAGCCAGCAGACTGAGGAAGGAAGCGGATGGATCCACTAAGAGGGGGGATACACGGGTCGTTTCCATCGAGGGCCTATCTATTGAGACAGTCGCAGGGAGAGGCAGGTCCGATGGGAGACAGGTTTTATCTTCCCGGTTGGGGGCACAAGGCCGATGGTTGCAAACGGTCAGGTGCCACAACCCCCGCAGGCTAGGTGGTCAGGGATTACAGAGCCAGGGCCCGCGGCTGATGTTTTGCAACGCCAGGTCCGTGGTCAACAAAGCCCCCCTCATCCACGACCTTGTGTCGGAGGGGGAGCCGGACCTGATGGGAATAGCGGAGACCTGGCTGGGCCACGAGGGAGGACTCCCCCTCGTAGAAATGTGCCCACCAGGTTACCGCGCTTTTCATCAGCCTCGGGCCCTAGGCAGGGGTGGAGGGGTAGCGGTTATTGTTAGGGAAGGCCTTGAGCCGAGAGAGTCCATTGTACCACAGACCACCGGCTGTGAGTCCCTCTGCGTGAAGTGGGGCCTAGGGAGGCAGTTGGGCGTGCTGATTGTATACCTGGCTCCCCGCTATGTAACAGCAGCCCTGCCCGAGTTCCTTGAGGTGATCGCCGCGATGGCGGTTGAGACCCCCAGACTGGTTGTCATGGGGGACTTTAACCTGCCATTGGTGGGCAAATCATCAGAGGTAGCTCGGGAGTTCATGGCCTCCATGACGGCCATGGACCTGACCCAAGTAATTTGGGGGCCCACGCATGAGGGAGGACACATGCTGGACCTAATCTTTGTCTCTGGTCAATGGAAGAGTGATCTGGGTATAGGGGATATAGCCATCACACCCCTGTTATGGTCAGACCACTCACTTCTCCGGCTCGACTTTCCAATCGCTACACCCCACCGCGGGGAGGCGGAACCTGAGTCTCCTATATGGTTCCACCCCAGGCGCCTGATGGACCCTGATAGGTTCCAGACGGTGCTTGGGCCACTTCCTGTGTCCTTGACCCACGCCCCGATGGAGGACCTCGTGGCCGCATGGAATACTGCGGCCACGGGGGCCTTGGATCGGGTCGCGCCCTTGCGGCCTCTCCTGCGGCGACGAATCACCCAGGCTCCTTGGTTTACCGAGGAGCTGAGGGTGATGAAGCGCCACAAGAGACGCCTAGAGAGGAGATGGAGATCCACACGGTCTGAATCTGACCGAACACAGGTGAGAGCCCATTTACGGACTTACCTTGTGGCGCTGAGAGTGGCTAAACGTCATCACTGTGCCACTCTCATCGCATCCACAGATAACCGCCCTGCCGTCCTGTTTAGGGTGATCCGCTCCCTCCTTCAACAGAGGGTGCGGGAAACTCCTTTACAGGGTAGAGCAGAGGAATTTGGGATTTATCTGCAGGATAAAATTGCTCAGATTCGGAGCGAGTTAGCCTCCATCGAAAGTGGCCCAGTGGGATGCCCCGAGGCTAGATAGATAGATAGATAGATTTTATTTTTCTATACCGCGTCCTCTCCCCAGGGGGACTCGGAGCGGTGCACAGGGAAAATTAAAATAGCATAAAATATATACATAAATAAATACAATAAAAACAAATTAAATCAACTGTCCCTGTACTAAAATCCCCATTTTAAAATTAACATTCCCTAACCCCTAAGGTAGAGACTAACCTAGGCCAGCCAAGCAGAAAAAGAGGCAGATCTTGAGACAGTTTTGTGGGACGAGTTTGACTATGTTACTTCCGAAGATATGGACAGGTTACGTGGGCGACTGCGAGCTACCACATGTTTATTGGACCCGTGTCCCTCCTGGCTTGTACTGGCATCCTGGGAGGTTACATGAGGCTGGCTCCAGGAGGTGGTCAACGCTTCCCTGAGTGAGGGGTTCTTGCTTGCCTCCCTTAAAGAGGCGATGGTGAGACCCCTCCTGAAGAAGCCCTCTCTGGACCCAGCATTGTTGGTTAATTACCGTCCGGTCTCCAACCTTCACTTTCTGGCGAAGGTTGTAGAGAGTGTGGTGGCACAATAGTTCCCCTGTCATCTGGAGGAAGTTGATTATCTCGACCCGCGCCAGTCCGGCTTCCGACCCAGGCACAGCATCGAGACGGCATTGCTCGCGTTGGTGGATGATCTCTGGAGGGCCAGAGATTGGGGTTGTTCCTCCATCCTGGTCCTATTAGATCTCTCAGCGGCTTTTGATACCATCGACCATGGTATCCTATTGCATCGGCTGGAGGGGTTGGGGGTGAGGGGCACCGTATTACGGTGGTTCTCCGCCTACCTCTCTGGTCGATCGCAATTTGTGTTGGCAGGAGAGCAGAGGTCGACCTTGAGACCCCTCACTTGCGGGGTGCCTCAGGGGTCGGTCCTCTCGCCTCTCCTGTTCAACACATATATGAAGCTGCTGGGTGAGATCATCCGTGGTTTTGGGGTAGAGTACCATCTCTACGCTGATGATACGCAGCTGTATATATCTACCCCAAACCACCCCAACGATGCCGTAGAGGTGATGTGCCAGTGCCTGGAAGTCGTGATGGGAAGTAACAGACTCAGACTCAACCCGTCCAAGACCGAGTGGCTGTGGTTTCTGGCATCCCGGTACAACCAGTTGACTCCATCACTGGCCATAGGGGGTGAACAACTTACCCCTGTGGATGGGGCACGCAACTTGGGCGTCCTCCTGGATACCTGGCTGTCCATGGAAGATCAAGTGACAGCCATGGCCAGGAGGGCATTCTACCAGGTTCGCCTGGTACGCCAGTTGCGTCCCCTATTGGATCGGGATGCCCTATGCACAGTCACTCATGCCCTTGTGACATCCCGACTGGACTACTGCAATGCTCTCTACATGGGGCTCCCCTTGAGGTGCACCCGAAGACTTCAGCTTGTCCAGAATGCAGCCGTGCGAGCAATTATGGGAACCTCGAGGTTTGCCCATGTAACACCGCTCTTGCGCAAGCTGCATTGGCTGCCTGTCGTCTTTCGGGTGCGCTTCAAGGTGTTGGTCATCATCTTTAAAGCGCTCCATGGCACGGGACCTAGCTATCTGCGGGATCGGATTCTGCCCCATACATCCCTGCGACCGATTCGCTCCCACAGAGAGGGACTTCTCCAGGTGCCGTCCACTAGGCTATGCCAGCGGGCGACGCCCAGGGGAAGGGCCTTCTCTGTGGTGGGTCTGACCCTCTGGGACGACCTTCCCCCTGAAATTAGAACAACTATGGACCTCCGCTCCTTCCGTCAAAAACTAAAAACACACTTCTTCTGCTTGGCCGGCCTAGGTTAGTCAACTGTTTATTAATTGGGTTTTTAATGGGGTTTAGCTTTTTTAGTATTTTGGGTTTTTAGCGCAGGGATAAATTGTTTAATCTTGTTTTTATCTATATTTATGTATATTTATGTCTGTATATTTTAATTCCCCTGTGCACCACTCCGAGTCCCTTCGGGGAGAGGAAGCGGTCTATAAATTAAAATATTATTATTATTATTATTTGCGGGACCGGTCCAGGGGCATAACATTTTGATATTAGTTGATGCATTTTCTAGGTGGGTAGAACTAGTTCCTATGAGCTCAACCACCTCTGAGGCCACTGTTCAAGTGTTGCAACGCATATTCGCTACCCATGGTCTCCCAGACACTATAGTGTCTGATAATGCCCCTCAATTAACATCGGCCACATTCCAAACATTCTTAGCAAAATTAGGAATCCGCCATGCTTTAGTAGCTCCTTACCACCCGGCTAGTAATGGCTGGGCCGAACAAGCCGTATGGGCAGCTAAGGAAGCATTGGTAAGAATGGGCCCTGGGAACTGGCTGTCTAATGTGTCCACCTATCTACTCACTCAGCATGCGACTCCAAGTCCCGAGACAGGCAAAAGCCCAGCAGAACTCTTATGGGACGGCGTTTCAGGACTTTACTAGATCGTTTGCACCCCTCATATGAATCGGATACTCCTATAGGGGATGGGGCTCGCATTAGGAATTTTTCCCCCGGGGACTGGGTATTTGCACAGAATTTCAGAGGGGATCCTAAATGGGTCGCTGGACATATTCTCCATGTAACCGGGCCCTGCTCTTAAGGGTCCTGTTAGAGGACGGTCAGCAGTGGCGGCGCCATGTGGACCAGCTGCGCCGCCGCGAGTTGCCAGTGGGTGATGAGTGCAAGGCGCAACCACAACAACAACAGTCAGCCACGTTTGACAACATACCCCCGGTCACCAGCCAGCCGGAAAGCCCAAGTTCACCCTGCCCACAACTGTCGTGTCTGGAGGTGATCTCAGCGGATGATGTACCTGTTGCTCCTGAATGTCCACCGTTGGAGGCAGCCCATGATCCACCTGATGCGTCACCATCAACCAAAGAGGCAGGGGAAGAATATTCATCTGCTACGGTGGCCGAGCAGACACCACAGCGTTCAGGTCGGATCCGCTGTAGACCCGCCCATTTGCGAGACTACATCTGCACAATCCAGGGGGAAGGGGTGCTAAGTCCTCAGACTTACTATCAAGCACTCCCATTGGCTAAAGGTCGCACTCAGTTTGGGCAGGAGAATTACAGGTTCTCTATTGTTTAATTGTCTGACAGCTGACTCTATATAAGAGCTGTCAGATGGGTGGTTCTTTGTTACACTTTGGTTCAGTTCGTATTAAACAGTTTGAAGCAACTCCCTGCCTCCGTGTTTTTACCTCAGTGAACAGTCTTGAGCAGCTGTGGTGGCAAGGAGAAAGTCAGCACAGGTGGGCAGAAGCAGCAATAGCAATGGCTGAAGGCTTAGTGTGCAGGAGCGAAGTGCAACTTGCCTTTGCACTGCCTATTCCACCTTAGTCACAGTACATTTGTGCCAGCTGTGGTACCCAAGGCAGCCCTCGGTTCTCATCACTTTGGCTCAGAGCTGGAAGCTGTGGCCAGTGTCAGTCCTAGCTTTGCTGTCCATTGCAGCTAGGAATCTCAAATAAAGCCAAGAATGAATGCTTGTGTTGTAGTCAATCTGGGCACTAGATAAGTAAGTAGCCCCCCTGCAAAACTCCATTGCCTTCTGAGAAGTCCAGCCAAAGTTTTCCTCACTAAGATGCCAGGAGTCCTGATGAATCTGATAGATTTTGATCAAGGTCCAAAAAACAACAACCAGCCACCATGAATGAGCACAACAGCTCCAGATGACAGGGAATTGGAAATGCTAAATCACATTTATTACTAAGAGAAAATCTGTTGTTCACTGTCTTCAATATAGGCCAAGATATAATAAGTGCAGGATATAGCCTTACAGAATGTCTCTGTGATGGCTACAGGCCCAGGGAGGCTAACATAGAAAGCTGGGCACCATCCAGGTAAGATGAAATACTTCTAAGTCCCATTGATTTCTTCTGGACAGAAAGCTGAGCATGTCCTTAATTCTTGAGCTGAAATCAATAGAGGTTAAGCAAAAGCTAGTTGGAAGTCATCTAATTTGCAATATATGTCAAAGGAGTCCCTCAGGGAAGAAAGGCGCCAGCATCTCAGTAAAAAACAGACACACTCTCTTGGCTTTAGTTAATAATCATAACAAGTAAAAAAAATAAAAATACAAGCTAATACAAAGACTATAAACTAACAAAATCAAGGGGAAGCTGTGCAAAATTGGCAAGTACTAAAAGTTTTTTCAAACCAACACATTTGGAGGCCAAAACAAATTTGCTTCCTCTCAAAATCAATGGGATTTAGACAGCCAGTCTGCTCAGCTGCCTCTTTAAGCCATGCATAATTGCTGGGCCTTGCTATACTCTCTGCTTTAAATGAAAAACATACTTTTCAAATAACCAGATAGATTGCTTTCTAACTTTTAATCGTGGAACATCAGAGGAGGTCCCATGGTGCACATTTTAATACTCACAAAAGTGCATTTTGCCTTTGTGCATTTTTAGAAAGAAACCTGCCAAATGCGCAAGTAGTGTCCATGGTCACGCAGTTCTGTATCTGTATCTCATCAGTTATTTTAGGTGAAAGACTGTAACATCCATAAAGGGTTCCAAAAGATTGTTCATAATTATACTGTGGTTTTTTTTTGAGGGGTGGGAATATCTGGACTACAGCCTTCGTAATGTTGTATTCTTGTCTAAAGGACATGGAAAGTAGTGTGAGAGGGAGAATCGACTGTTTTCTATATTGAGCCAGAGCATTTCCAGTCTCTCAATTGCTGCTTTTCACAAAACATGGCATTAAAACCCAATGTTTACATTGCAGAAAATAGGTTGAGCTCTCAGAGTTCATAGTCACCCCCATGAACTCCTAGATGGAAGCCATGCCAGTTTGAACCTTTTGAAAGTTGCACTTCCAGGACTTTTTGGATGGAGTCACACCAGTGCCAAGCAGAAAAACAGGGCTCTGTTCTTTCTGCCTGATTGTCTTGGAGGGGCCAGTGAAAGAGAGGGGAAGCTCGGAGGATAACAGGGAGATGTGCCAGCCCCTGTTATAGTAGGAGAATCCAGCGCAGGAGAGACTGGCCTTTATGGCTGGGTCCGGAGACGTGATAGCTTTTTGAAAGGAGAAGAAAATGGGAAGAGGGAAACAGCTGAAAGTTTTGATGTATTTTGAGGAGTAGGAATGAAATACTGCTGTGAATCTCAGGAAGCGTACACCTATAGCCTAGTGGGTGAGTGAGTCTCCAAGGTGGGGGAAAAGTGGCATTTTAGCATGATAATAGAACCTTGAGAACACAGAGTTAACATTGAGAGAAGGAATGGCTGAAATGTACTGATGAGCTGAGATTGTGATTAGACTGGGACTAAACATTGTGGATTGCAGAAAAGGACAAGCTACAAGAAGCTTCTGCCTGGGAAGAAGACAGTGGAAATTTGATCTGGCAAGGAAAGCGAAAGGAGTGTGATAGTGACTGTGCTAAATAGATAGAAGGCAACCTCTTGGACTTTAATGGATGAGAAGCTGATACAACAGTAAGAACAAGGAAAAAAGAACTGTCCTCCTGGCTGGGTAGATTTGCTTTGGACAGGCAGATAAACTCCACGCCTAGGATTCTTTCAGATAAAAGTTTATTTTCTTAATAGGCATTCTTAATATCAAGACTCACTCTTCGTTGTTAAGGTTCTTCTGATGACTTCAATCTGACCCATCGCGTAGGTAAAAAGACATTAAAGACCTCTACTCCATTCTGAACGGAGATTCAATGCCACTGGTCTGGCTGTCTGATACACAAAGACTGTCTGAACACAAAGACTCATAAAACTAACTGCCTAAACTTTTCCCACGGCAAGATACCCGCGGTGGCCAATCAGATTACACAGATGTGGTCACATGCTATGGACTACATTCCCTGCAAGGCCGTTCTTCCTACATTTCCCATAAGGTGGCTGTATTTCCCATGAGGTAGTTTCTTAAAGGAGACAATTCTCTATTCTTATACTTAGCTAAAGCTTTTGAGTCAGCACACTCCCCCCCCCCTGGAATTTATAAATTCCACTATCTATTAACTTATAACTAGAGGTAAACAAAGGCATGCTATAAAACAATGCAAACTTGACTATCTAATTAACTAAGATAAACAAAGGCATAACTTTAAACATGTAAATCTAACTGATTGATTACTGAGCATGCAAATATACCTAACTAATTAACTGGATTACACACAGCATAGCGTCAAACAATACAAACAATCATGTAAACAAAAAGCATGCAAAGCTTGAGGTTCAATCTTCTAGTTCAGTCTTTCGTAGCAGCAGTACTAGGTCAGTGACTGGCATGATGTAGAGCTTCTTGGTAGAAGTCTGCTGTCCATGATCTGACTCCATGGCTTCACAACTTGAACTTCCACCTGGCAAACTAGTCCATCAGGACCGGGTAGAGTTTTGTGCATGAGTTCCATTGGCCACGAGTTCCTGGGCACGTCCTTGTCTTTTAGCAGGACAAGGTCTCCTTCTTCTAGGCTGGGCTGTTCGTGCTGCCATTTGCTACAATTTTGCAGGGAGAGTAAATACTCCAGCTTCCAGCACTTCCAGAATGTGTTAGCTAACATTTTGACTTGTTGTTTGTACATAATAATAATAATAATAATAATAATCGAATTTATTAACCGCTCCCTCTCCCCACAGGGACCCGGGGCGGTGCACAGGGAAAAATAAAAACAATAAGAACAATAAATACAAAAGTACATAACTTAAAACACAATTAAACAATTTATCCCGTGCTAAAATTATTGACTAAAATCCCATTTAAAAATACATTTGAAATCTATAGACAGAGAGACTATCCAAGGCCGGCCAGTCGAAAAAGATGGGTCTTCAGTTTCATACGGAAGGAGCGGAGGTCCGTGGTCGTTCTGATATCGGGGGGAAGGTCGTTCCAGAGGGCCGGGCCCGCCACAGAGAGAGTCCTTCCCCTGGGCGTCGCCCGCTGACAAAGTCTAGCGGATGGCACCCGGAGAAGTCCCTCTCTGTGGGAGCGAATAGGCCGTGAGGATGTATGGGGCAGAAACCGATCCCGCAGATAGCTAGGTCCCGAGCCATTGAGCGCTTTAAAGATGATAACTAACACCTTGAAGCGCACCCGGAAGACAACAGGCAGCCAGTGCAGCTCGCGCAAGAGCGGTGTAACGTGGGTGAACCTAGTGGTCCCCATAATTGCTCGCGCGGCTGCATTCTGAACTAACTGAAGCCTCCGGGTGCACCTCAAGGGAAGCCCCATGTAGAGAGAGTTGCAATAGTCCAGTCGGGATGTCACGAGGGCATGAGTGACTGTGCGAAGGGCGTCCCGATCCAATAGGGGGCGCAATTGGCGAACCAGGCGAACCTGGTAAAACGCCCTCCTGGCCACGGCTGTCACTTGCTCTTCCATAGACAGCCGGGTATTCAGGAGGACACCCAAATTGCGCGCCCCATCCACAGGGGCAAGATGTTCGCCCCCTATGGCCAGCGTTGGAGAAAGCTGGTTGAATCGGGCAGCCGGAAACCACAGCCACTCGGTCTTGGTCGGGTTGAGCTTGAGTCCGTTACTTCCCATCCAGAAGGCGTTGTCTTAGGAACTGTCCATAGATTCAATGACTTTGATGTGGACAGCTCTGATGCTGAGACATGTGAAAGGTACTTCCCAGTGTTTGTTGTTAGCTTGCTCTCCCCTGGTCCGACGGGCAGACATGGTCCAGGGGCCAAAAACATCTAAACCTACATTGGTGAAAGGAGGCTCAGTACTAAGGCATTCCGGCTGCACATTGGCCATCAACTGGCCTAGTGCTCCATCTCATTGCTTATGACAGTGCAGGCACTTGTGCAAGATGGTAGCAATGAGTCTTTTGGTGCCTAAGATCCTGAAGCCAGTGGTTCTAGTGGCTCCTTCTGTGAAGTGTCTGCCTTGGTGTTGGACGTTTTCATGGTGGTACTGGACTAGCAGTTTAGTTACATGTTGGCGGGCAGGAAAGATGATAGGATGCTTGAGATTTGAGGTTATATCAGCTTTATCTAAATGCCCTCCTACCCGCAGTAAGCCGTGGTGGTCAAGAAATGGGTTCAGTTTTAGAAGTGAGCTGGATTTCGGGAGGGGCTTCTTCTCTAGTATGAGTTCAAAATCTGATGGATATGCACCTTGTTGCACACTCCTTAGGATGGATCTCTCAGCTTGGGTGCGGTTGGCTGGAGAGTCCATCCTGTGATGCAGGAAGTATATGATCACTGCCACCCCTGATACGAGAGATTTCCACATTGAGAAGCGTTCGAAGTGAGTCAAAGCAAAAGGGCAGTTAGGGGTAGATTTCTTTGTCTCCTTTATTGTTGTTGACAAACATGTGGCTATGACAGTGGGCCTCGTCCTGTCTGGAAGACTTGTCAGGTACTTCTGGTCATACGTGGGCATCGCTATCTGGGTCTTGGAGTTCGTATTGTTTTGGTCCCTGCAACATCGGAGTGTCTGGGTGAGCCAGAAACTCTGGGCCCTTACACCAGGTTGAATCTTCCAAATGAGATGCAGGAACAGATTGCGTGGCATGGTTGACTGGATTCTGATCTGTCAGTACATACTGCTCTGGATTTGAGGATTTTCGGATCCAGTCAACTCTATTACTGACATAGACATAGAAGCGTCTGTTTTGATTGTGGATGTAACCTAGCACCACCTTACTGTCTGTGTAGAAGGTGGCAGTTTGTAGCTCGAAGTCTATCTCCTTTGTTATTAGGTCTGCGATCTCGACAGCCAGCATGGCACCGCAGAGTTCCAATCTTGGTACGGTGGGGCCATGTGTTGGCGCTAGTTTCACCTTTCCCACGATGAAACCGACATGAACTTCATTCTCCCCACCGTAAACTCTGATGTATACTATGGCTGCTATCGCCTTTGTTGATGCATCTGAGAATATGTGCAGTTCTTTCTTCGCTGCAGCTGTGGGCAAGGTGGGCACGTACATGCGCTGTGTCTGAACACTATGGAGACAACTCAGGGAGTCTCACCATGTTTCCCACTCTTGTTTCTGTTCTGGCAGAAGTGGTTCATCCCAATCTTTGGTGTTTTGGGAGAGTGTGCACAGCAGGAGCCTCCTTTAGATCATTATGGGAATGGCAAACCCTAGGGGGTCAAATAGGCTGTTTACGTTGACAGGACCCCTCTTCTTGTGAAAGGGGTCTTCTGAGCTGGGGATTTGAAGGTGAAGACATCTTGTTAAAGTCCCAATAGAGACCAAGACTGTGTTGGATAAAGGGGGTATCTGTGCTGAAATCAAGTTCCTGTAGCCCTTTAGCATGGTCTTCAGGATTGAAGGCTGCTATCACTTCCTCACTGTTGGATGCGATTTTATGCAACTTAAGATTGGATGAGCCTAGCATTTGACGTGTTCTTTTTAATAGGTCTGTGGCTTCTGCTGGGGTAGGTACGGATTTTAGGCCATCATCAACATAAAAGTCCCATTCTACAAATTGTCTGGCATCTGTACCGTATTGGGCCTCACCCATGCGAACAGTGGGTTGCAGCCCATAGTTGGCAATCGCTGGGGAAGAGCCATTTCCAAAAACATGCACTCGCATCCTGTATTCCATTGCCTGCTGTTCGTGTTGTTCGTCGCTGAACCCCAGGAAATGTAAGTAGTTTCGATGGTCTTCCTTGACGAGGAACAAGTAGATCATCTGCTGGATGTTTGCCATGATGGCTACGGCTTCCTTCCTGAAGCAGATGAGCACGCCGAGCAGACTGTTGGTGAAGCCCTGTGATGAGGTCCTGTGAGCAGGAGTTTGTTCAGAGAGAGGTTTTGGAATTGTGCACTGGCATCGAAGACTACCTGGATCTGTCCTGGCTTCTGTGGGTGGCACACCCCAAAGAAAGGCAGGTACCAACACTCTTCGTCATTTCTCAGAGGTGGTGCAAGTTCTACGTGTCCGTTCTGGACCATTTTGTCCATGAACTCTATTAAATGGGCTTTCATCGCAGGCTTCCTGTTCATGGGAACCGAGTGGCTGTGGCTTCCGGCGTCACAATATAGCCAGGTGGTGCCATCTCTGGCTATAAGGGGCGAATCACTGGCTCTCACAGAGAGGGCCCGCAACTTGCGCATCCTCCTAGACTCTCGGCTGTCATTAGATCACATGACAGCTGTAGCCAGGGGGGCTTTTTATCAAGTTTGCCTGATATGCCAGTTGCGCCCCTTTCTGGATCGTGATGCTTTACGCACAGTCACTCAAGCCTTCGTCATCTCCTGCCTGGACTACTGCAATGCTCTCTACATGGGGCTTCCCTTGAGGTGCACCCGGAGGCTCCAGTTAGTACAGAACACGGCCACGCGGGGGATTCTGGGAGCTTCTAGATGCTTCCATGTGACACCTCTCCTACGCAAGCTGTACTGGCTGCCTGTGGCTTTCCGGGTGCGCTTCAAGGTGTTAGTAACCACCTTTAAAGCGCTCCATGGCATGGGACCTGGCTATTTGCAAGACCGCCTCCTGCTACCTAATACCTCCCACCGACCAGTCCGCTCCCACAGAGAGGGCCTCCTCAGGGTGCCACGGACTAGGCAATGTCGGCTGGTGACTCCCAATGTCGGCTGGTGGCTCTGTGGCTGCTCCTGCCCTCTGGAATGACCTACCCCCTGACCTTCGCACGATCACTGACCTGCGTCTCTTCCGCCGGGCTTTGAAGACCCATTTATTTCATGTGGCCGGCCTGGCGTAGCTTTTAATTGGTTTTAGAGAGGGTTTTTAGATAGGGCTTTTATCAAAATCAGGTGTACTATTTAATAGATTTTTAATTGTATTTTAATTGTTTTATATTAGTGATTTTATACTAGTTGATTTTTATTGAGGCTTGTACACCGCCCTGAGTCCCGCTGGGAGAAGGTGCGGTATAAAAATTCAAAAATAAATAAATAAATGAGCTGCCTCAGGCTAAAGAGGTGAGAAAGAGCTTGCTCATGGTTGTTTGGAAGCCATTGCCTTGGAATGCGGAAAGGTAGTGGGGCCACCCAACTCTTGGTGACATTCTGTTGGAACTCCTTATCCATGAGCCTTAGAAATTCTCTGTCCTTTATTGACAAGGCTAAGTCATTATCTTCTTTGCTGGTCTGGAAGACTGTTGCTCCTAACGCTGGCTTGATTGATGAGATTGTGAAATGTTCTTGGCATGGTTTCAAGTGGGATGTTCTCCCATTACTGAGAGTGGATGTTGTGTAGATGTTCACCTGGGTTGGGGTTTGCAGCCGGTCAACACAGACTGTTCCAAGGATGACCCAACCAAGTCTTGTTTTCTGGGCAAATGGGGCACCTATTGAGCCCTCAACCACTTCCTGTGGGAGGAAAGCTGCAGGGATGTCCGTTCCCAACAAGAGCAGGATTTTGGCTTCAGGGTCTAGGGGAGGAAATTGATTAGCCATGTGTCTCAGGTGAGGTATGTTATTTGCCAACTCTGGTGTTGTGATCTGACTGTAATCGTCTGGTATGTCATCCCATTCTAGTAATGGTGGCAGTGGGAACTGTGCACTCCCATCTAACGCTTCTATGCAGAATCCATTGGCTTCTCTCCCTGCTGTGCACTGGGATTCAGCGGACCCTTTAATAATAAATTCTGTCTCTTTGCCATGGACATAAAGGAGATCAAAGAATTCTGACCTTGCTAAAGATGTGGTGCTTTGCCCATCTAGGACTACATACATCTTCACGGTCTTTTCAGGGTGAGTGACAGGGTAGACTTTGGCCAGGCAGATTTTGTGGCATGTGGGAGGTCTTGGGGACCCACCACATACTTTGGTACATCTGATGCTTACCTCTCTGATAGTTTGGTCTCATGTTTGCACCTGGATGTAGGGCGCCTGGATGATTGTCATTCTGGCAGAGGTGACATCACACATTGGCTGTGCATGTTTTTGCTGTGTGGTTTGTAGAGTCACAACATTTATAGCAGATTCTGTACTCCTTAAATAGGGCTTTCCTTTCCTCCACAGGCTTCCTTCCAAACTCCCTTCATCTATTCAAAGAGTGGGAGGTCTCATGGAATGGGCAGAATGGGTCTTGGCTCGTTGTCAGGTCTCTGAATTGAACTGACCTTGGTGGTTGCACCTCTGAGTCATTCCTGTTGGGGCTGGAGACCCATGTTTTGTATACAGATGCAAAGGTTTTTTTCCTTTGCAGGCTGTGTTGGGTTCTTAATCGCGGCTGCATTATGGGCAATCCCTGTTTACTGAGAGGCAGTTATCCCAGTGACCTTCATTCCAATGGTCGTTGCATTCCTCCACCTGGTCAGCAACAAATTCTTGGAGTGTAGCAAAGGAGGGATCCTTGTTAGTTGTTGCTCTGCGGATTGATCATATTCCCTACTCTGTTCGTTCATGTTTAAGTTGCTTTGCAGCATTGGTTGGAATTCTCTCGCCCCAATGTTGTGGTTGCTCTCTGCGATTGCTTGTGTACCTGTTGGCTGATGATTGTGTGCCGTCGCTGGGGAATCACGCTGTGTGTCTGGGTCCGGTGGGTTAGTCTTCCGACTCTGAGGGAGGAACCTGGTAATGCCGATTGCATGGCGTTATTTATCTCATTAACTTGTGGATTTGATGATTGTTCCTGTTGTATCATTTGTTGGCCGTCTAAGTAGGCTTTGACACATGTGTCTGGATTTTCTTCTTCTAGCTTTCTGGGATTGAGGTTGGACAAGGTGCCAACCTCCTTGGCCTGTACAGCTTCGGCCCATAGTAGTATTTCTTCTGCTTCCTGCTTGCATTGGATAAACTCTAGTTGAGCTTGAGCTTTGGCTTCTGCGGCTGCTATCTCTGCTTGAGCCTTGGCTTCTGCAGCAGTTCTCTCTGCTTCCATGGTCACCATCTTTTCCTTCAGCAATTGCTCTTCCTTTGCTGTGTCTATAGCTTGGTCATTTTAGCTTGCATTCGTTCTTCTGCGGCTGGAAATACTCATGAGTTGTGGCTGCAACAGGAGGATTGCTGTGAGACGCTGCTGCCTGCTCATGATCAAATCTCTCTCAGTCAGAAAGATGAGGCCCTTATGGAGACGTGGGAGGGAGGTACGTGTAACTGCTGAAATCCTATGTGTGAACGATGAGACACCACTGATGCGGCCTCTTCTCCGTGTGCATCCGTGGGACTAGATGAGGGTGTTCTCTTCGGAGCATGAGATGAGGCTGCATATGACTCCTGTGATGGTGCTTGTGAATGATGAGATGCTTCTGATGCAGCGTTTGTATCCAGTGAGTCTTTGGGATTAGTTGAGGATGTTTTCTTAGAAGCATGAGAGGGAGATATATATGACTGCTGAATGGCTTCGGACTCAACTTTCTCGTCCAGGGTGGTCTCCCTCTTCATGCTGGTTTGGATAAGTTCTTTGCTGTGTCGAAACTGCTTTCTACGTTCTCTGTTTAACATCTGAATGTGCAGTGTCTCCCTTTGAAGGTCTTCATTATCATGTACTTGTAGTTGGATGTTGTTGAGGTGGTCTCCACAGTATGCCCACTGAGCATAGAGGTCATCCATGTCGTCATTCAATGAGTGGAGGTGCATGAGAGGTAGATCGTCTTTGGGTTTGTCACAGAGTTGCTGTAACTTCTTCCAATGACTCTCATGCCTTTGGAAAAGTCTTCCCCATTCCTCCATGAGGCTTGTTTGCTTAATCTGTGTAGACTTCCTATGCTGTCTTAGGTCATAGGTTGCCTGAGATGTTTCTGCATTTTCTGATGGTTGGATATCCGATTCGGAGTTATGGATGACCAGCTCTGAGTCTTTGATGGCTTCAAGCATGGGGTTTGGCAAGTCTGATCCTTCTGCCATGGCTAGAAAGATTCTATGATTAGGATCAGCTCAGAAATTTCCTTGAAAGCGTTGTGAATTATTTGAGTCCAATTCACTATTTAGCTACTGGGTGCTTTGCAAGACTTTGGAGATGTAGATGTAGTACACTTGTCGACCACTAGGATGAATTGAGAAATTTTGGAAACATAGGCGCAGTGCACTTGATGGCCTCTAGAGAACCTTGTGACCACCTAAGCTAGCCTCTCCAGATTTATAATTACCTAAGGGCTTGTCTTCACCCCAAATTCAATTGATAGCTCATTTAGCATCGGCCACTAGAGTGCGTTGCAAGACTTGTTTGCAGTTATTGGTAATGGTGTTAATGACGACCTAAGCTAGCCTCTCCAGTTTAGGATTGCCCAAGGGCTTGCCTTCACCCTGAATTCAATGGTTAGCTCGCTTAGCGTCAGCCACTAGGGGGCATTGCTTTCCTTCAATAACTAATAAGTCAGCAAAATGAAACACTTTAAATTGCTCCTGCTTTGTTACGCTGGTTGCTAGGATAATCATCAGCTTTGGCCCTCTTATTGCTCCTAGTTGTTAGGATAACTCATCTACAACTTCAAAGGAATGTGTGGGGGGTGCTCTTGACTACTCCCCTTTTCTCATTCAACTTTAGTTGCTATGGCAATCTTTCCTCTTTGCTCCCAAATGGAGGGGGAGGGGGAGGAAAATCCAACAGCACTGCAGATGGAGTTTACATGCCCTGTTATAGGCTTTCTCTGGAGGGATTTTCTACTCTTTTGCTTTGAAAGAATGTGAGTTGGTTCCCTGCAGTCTTTCTCGTTTAAATTCCATTTCCATGGTGATTTATGACTCTTGCTTCAGTTTCCCTTACTTCCTTAGATTGGAAAGGAAAGGGGAGGGCACGTTCTCTTTTACTCTTTGCTCCAAAAGGATTAAAAGTGTCTCATAGACCTTTTAAATTCCTGGCAGCTGCCTCTCAGCCAAAATGCAACTGAAGTTTCAGCCTTTAAAGGCATGCAGGGCTTGCAAAGAGATTTTCACCAGAGGAATTTAGGAACTTTGTAATGAGGAGAGATTAAAACATGCACAGATTTTTTTCACTTCAGGGAATTAACAGTCATACATCATTTCTCCAGAGTTAGACTGGATTTTAAAATGTCTTTTTACTGTCCTGTCCCCAGCTGGGTAGATTTGCTTTGGACAGGCAGATAAACTCCACGCCTAGGATTCTTTCAGATAAAAGTTTATTTTCAGGCATTCTTAATATCAAGACTCACTCTTCATTGTTAAGGTTCTTCTGATGACTTCAATCTGACCCATCGCGTAGGTAAAAAGACATTAAAGTACTCCATTCTGAACGGAGATTCAATGCTCCTGGTCTGGCTGTCTGATACACAAAGACTATCTGAACACAAAGACTCATAAAACTAATTGCCTAAACTTTTCCCCGCGGCAAGATGCCTGCGGCGGCCAATCAGATTACACAGATGTGGTCACATGCTATGGACTACATTCCCCACAAGACAGTTCTTCCTACATTTCCCATAAGGTGGCTGTATTTCCCATGAGGTAGTTTCTTAAAGGAGACAATTCTCTATTCTTATACTTAGCTAAAGCTTTTGAGTCAGCACAAGAACTCTTTTAAGTTTCCAGAAATCTGTGTAATCTAAGTAACCAGATATAATTATATAAAATCATGTATAGATATTATTTACTGTATAGCTATTCATTTAAAATTAGAATTGGAACTTTACATAGAATACCTTAAAGATCTTCATATTTTATACTCTCTCACATATATATTCTCATATATATATTCTTATAGATACTTATAGATAGTACCCAATGGACATATGCATATGTGAAAGCAAACTTATATAGACTTATATAGTGCATTTATATATATATTATATAGTATATTTATATAGCCTAGATATTTTTACAACGTAATCAATTTAATAATCAAGTAAAAAACATTACATATATTTATTTATATTTATATTCTTATAAGTAGACTTAAGGTATTAAACCTGCGATATAAGTATTATATTATAACTATTACTCATAATAAATGCAATATCTATCATTTTTATATTTCTTATAATTAGTTAAAAATAGTATTAAATAGTATTAAATAGTATTAAAAATAAGGTTAGTATAACTATTTATGTTAGTAGTCAGAACTGTTAGACCATCATTAGCTTATTACTAGATCATTAATTGCATTGATCAATTGTATAATTAGTGTATGGATTGTACTATAATTTAGGGTGTTCTATATTGTGGTCACCAATAATAGTAAACTAGGTAGAAGAATTGTGATGAAGTGGAGACAAAAAAAAGATGGATATTTAAAGGGGGAGAAATGGGGATATATGGTACTGTGGAAAAACTTTTAAAAAAACATTAAAATGATGAATGCAACCAACACAGTTACCAAAATAAGGGGGGAACAACTGCGACAATAGCATCCCCATCAGGACCACGTGCAGTAGAAAGCAATCTAGGAGGTGAGAAATCAGGCTCCACTATAAATCTACAGAGTGTGCAATCAATCCTAACATCAGTTCAGGAGACAATGATGAAGATGCAGGAGGTAATAACAAAAAGTATTGAAGAACTTAAGAGTGAATTGGGGGAGGTAAAAGGAGAGATACGCAAACTAGATGATAAATTTGGTACAATGCAGGAAAAGATAATATAAAATGAGCAAAAAATAAAAATAGTGGAAACTAGAACAGAACAAATAGAAAAGAAATTAGATAAAACAGAAAGTAAAATGATGGCAGTAAACAAAGAAACAGAAGAAGCCATTATAAATTTAGAGATGGAGAGATCCATGTTTTATCTTAGATTCTAAAATATAGTGGAAACTAAGGAGGAAGATCTTCCAAAGTTAATGGCCAAACTCCTGCTGAATTTCTGCAAAAAAGCAAGCAGGAAGTGGAAAATGTCTTGGACAACATGTATAGGGTCCACACAAACTATGCATGCAGACATAAACTTCCAAGAGAGATACTTGTAAGATTTACAAGAAAAAAGACAAGATATGAAGTCTACAGCAAAACAAGTGAAGAGTCTTTGGTTTATAAGGGAAAAGAAATCATAACACTAAAACAGATACAAAATGAATAAAGGAACAGAGAAGAAACTACCATTTCCTATCGACCGAACTGCTCAAATACAGAGTGCTGTTTAGATGGCTTATCCCTGAGGGGATGCTAATAACCTGGCAGGAAAAAAAATCTGTACTGACTCACTGGAAAAGGCACAGGAATTTTATTACCACTATATAATAGGAGAAGATGAACAAGATAGTAGAGAGGAAACAGAAAATAAGAGTCAGGAAAACAGACATCAGAGGAAAAACTTACGGAACAGGATATAAGGGACAAAAGGAAAACAGAATGACAGGAGAGAGAAGGAGCCAGGACAAGAGCACAAACCAAGACAAGAACAAGGAAAGGATCAAAACCAAAAACAACTCAAAAGACAGAATATGGATATTGTCTGCCTACAGGAGGTCCATAGCAAAGAAAAAAATGGTAATATTCTAGAATGCCCCAAATTAGGAAAGCTGCATCTGGTGTTAGCACAAAATAAGAAAAGAGGAATTGTGGTATACAGAAAAGATTAGTTAAATTCGAGGAAAATATTTAGTGATAGAGAAGGCAGATTTTTAATGACAGAAATAACAATAATTAAAAAAAGAATTCTGTTGGTGACAATTTATGCTCTAAATATAAACCAAAAAGAATTCTATAATAAATTACACAAGAATATAATTACAATACAATACAATAGCAGAGTTGGAAGGGACCTTGGAGGTCATCTCGTCCAACTCCCTGCCTAGGCAGGAAACCCTACACCATTTCAGACAAATGGCTATCCAACATCTTCTTGAAGACTTGCAGTGTTGGGGTATTCACAACTTCTGAAGAAAAGCTGTTCCATTGATTAATTGTCCTAACTGTCAGGATATTTCTCCTCAGTTCTAAGTTGCTTCTCTCCTTGATTAGTTTCCACCCATTACTTCTTATTCTGCCCTCAGGTGCTTTGGAGAATAGTTTGACTCCCTCTTCTTTGTGGCAACCCCTGAGATATTGGAACACTGCTATCATGTCTTCCCTAATCCTTTTTTTAAAATTAAACTAGACATTTATTTATTTATTTATTTATTTATTTATTTATTTATTTATTTATTTATTTATTTATTTATTTATTTTGTATACCGCCCTCTCTCCCGTTTGGGACTCAGGGCGGTGCACAGGGATAATAAAAAGATAAAACACATATAAATACAATCAATTAGATAAATTTAAAATTAAATTAAATAAATTAAACCCGTGCTAAAATATTTAAAAACCCTATTAAAACGGTGGGAAAAACAAACT
Source organism: Rhabdophis nuchalis (assembly GCA_039707465.1). Lineage (NCBI taxonomy): Eukaryota > Metazoa > Chordata > Lepidosauria > Squamata > Natricidae > Rhabdophis > Rhabdophis nuchalis. The sequence continues at coordinate 69,587,608 of CM077647.1, forward strand.
ATGCCAGGCCGGCCGCATGAAAAAAGTAGGTCTTTAATGCTCAACGGAAGAGGTGAAGGTCCATGATAGTATGAAGGTCGGGGTGCAGGTCGTTCCAGAGGGCTGGACCCGCCACAGAGAAGGCCCTTCCCCTGGGAGTTGCCAGCCAGCATTGTCCAGCGGATGGCACCCTGAGGAGGCCCTCCCTGTGGGAGCGGACAGATCAGATGGAAGTGTGCGGCAGGAGGCGGTTCTGCAAATAACCAGGACCCATTTGATTTGATTTGATTTTTGATTTGATTTGATTTTTATACCGCACCTATCTCCCAGAAGGGACTCAGGGCGGTGCACAGGAAAGTTAAAATGCAGACATACAAACATATGAATAAATACAACTACAAATATTAAAATATAATTAAATTGAAAATAGCCTGTGCTAACAATACAACCAAAATAATAAAATTACCAAAGATTAAAAATCATTTAAAACTCAGTCTGTAGGAATGATCTCGAGGTCTAGGCTAGGCCAGCTAGGTGAAAGAAATGGGTTTTAAGAAGTTGGCGGAAGAGGCGGAGGTCCGTGGTGGTCCGAAGTTTGAGGGGTAGGTCGTTCCAGAGAGCTGGGCCCGCCACAGAGGAGGCCCTTCACCTGGGGGCCGCCAACCGGCACTGCCCGGCAGACGGCACCCGGAAAAGGCCCTCCCTATGGGAGCAGATCGGCCGAAGGAATGTGTGTGGTAGCAGGCGGTCCCGCAAATAACTAGGCCCCGTGCCATGGAGTGTTTTAAAGATGGTTACCAGCACCTTGAAGCGCACCCAGAAAGCTACAGGTAGCCAGTGCAACTCGCGCAGGAGAGGTGTTACATGGGAATGCTGTGAGGCTCCTAAGATCCCCGCGCGGCCGCATTCTGTAGCAACTGCAGTCTCCGGGTGCACCTCAAGGGGAGCCCCATGTAGAGAGCATTACAGTAGTCTAGGCGGGACGTTACGAGTGCTTGAGTGACAGTGCAGAGGGCGTCCCGGTCGAGAAAGGGTAGGAGGAGAACCACCGAAGTACGGTCCCCCCCCAACCCCAACCCCTCCAGCCGGTGCAATAGGATACCATGGTCGATGGTATTGAAAGCCACTGAGACATCTAACAGGACCAGGATAGAGGAGCAACCCCTATCCCAAGCCCTCTAGAGATCGTCTACCGTGACCAAAGCTGTCTCCGTGCTGTGTCCGGGCCGGAAACCGGACTGGCACGAGTCTAGATAGGCAGTTTCCTCCAGGTACTAGGGGAATTGTCGTGCCACCACACTCTCAACAACCTTCGCCAAAAAGGGAAGGTTGGAGACTGGACAATAGTTGGATAATAAAGCTGGGTCCAGGGAGGGCTTCTTGAAGAGGGGCCTCACCACCGCCTCTATCAAGACGGCCACTCTCAACAACCTTCGCCAAAAAGGGAAGGTTGGAGACTGGACAATAGTTGGATAATAAAGCTGGGTCCAGGGAGGGCTTCTTGAAGAGGGGCCTCACCACCGCCTCTATCAAGACGGCCAGCAAGAACCCCTCACTCAAAGAAGCATTAACAACCCCCTGGAGCCAGCCTCGTGTAACCTCCCGGGAGGCCAGTACAAGCCAGGAGAGACACGGGTCCAATAAACATCTGGTAGCCTTCCATTTCCCCAGTATCCTGTCCATGTCATCGGGGGTCATGGGGTCAAACTCAGCCCAAACAGTGGTCTCAAGGCCTATCTCTGTCACCCCGCCCAGACTAGTCCAATTGGAGGCTAACTCGCCCCGGATCTGAATGATTTTATCCTGCAGATAAGATCCAAATTCCTCTGCATGACCCTGTAAGGGAGCCTCCCGCAGCCTCTGGTGAAGGAGGGTGCGGGTCACCCTAAACAGGGCGGCAGGGCGGTTATCTGCAGATGCAAAGAGGGCGGTGAGATGGTCTCACTTCGCCGCTTTCATCGCCACAAGGTAGGTCCGCAAATGCGACCTTACTCATGTTCGGTCAGATTCGGCACGGGTGGACCTCCAGATGCTCTCTAGGTGTCTCTTCTGGCGTTTCATTTCCCTCAGCTCCTCAGAAAACCAAGGAGCCAAGGTAGATCGACGCCGAGTGAGAGACCACAAAGGCACGACCCAGTCGAGGGCCCCCATGGCCACACTATTCCAGGCGGCCACTAGGTCCTCAGTCGGGTCGCAGGGCAGGGATTCAGGTATTGGCCCAAGCTCTGTCTGGAACCTTTTGGGGTCCATCAGGCACCTGGGGTGGAACCATATTGGCACTTCTGGCTCCGCCTCCCCTTGGTGGGGTGTAGCGGTTGGAAAGTCAAGCCAGAGGAGAGAGTGATCTGACCATGACAGGGGTTCGATGACTAATTCCCCTAATCCTAGATTACTCGTCCACTGGCTGCGGGCAAAAACAAGGTCCAGAGTGTACATATCCATTTCCTGCAACCGTTCTTCATATGTTTTAGTCTCCAGCCCCCTAATCATCTTTGTTGCTCTTCTCTGCACTCTTTCTAGAGTCTCCACATCTTTTCTACATCATGGTGACCAAAACTGAATGCAGTATTCCAAGTGTGGCTTTACCAAGGCATTATAAAGTGGTATTAACACTTCACATGATCTTGATTCTATCCCTCTGTTTATGCAGCCTAGAACTGTGTTGGCTTTTTTGGCAGCTGCTGCACACTGCTGGCTCATATTTAAATGGTTGTCTACTAGGACTCCAAGATCCCTTTCACAGTTACTGCTATTGAGCAAGGTACCACCTATACTGTACCTGTGCATTTCATTTTTGTTGCCTAATTGTAGAACCTTACTCTTTTCACAATTGAATTTCATTTTATTAGATAGTGCCCAATGTTCAAGTTTGCCAAGATCCTTTTGTATCTTAAGCCTACCTTCTGGAGTGTTGGCTATTCCTGCCAGCTTGGTGTCGTCTGCAAATTTGATGAGTTCCCCATTTATTCCCTCATCCAAATCCTTTTTTGAAGATGGGAACCACATCAGCTCTTTTCCAGTCCTCTGGTAGTTCCCCGGTGTTCCAGGATCTCTGAAAGATATAGTTCAGTGCTTCTGAGATATCATCTGCCAGTTCCTTCAGAACCCTGGGGTGTAATCCATCTGGTCCTGGTGATTTGAACTCGTCTAGGGTAGACAGGTACTCACTTACTATTTTCTTCCCTATTTCGATTTGTTTCTCTAATCTGATTTTTGTGGTGCTGTTTTTGATAGATTGGACTGTTTTACCCCTTTGTGTAAAGACAGCTGCAAAAAATTAGTTGAATAGTTCTGCTTTCTCCCTGTTGCTTGTCACCTTCTTGCCATTTTCTCCCAGCAATGGACCAATTGTTTCTTTAACTTTTTTCTTGTTTTTAACATGTTGGAAAAAGCTTTTTTTGTTATTTTTTACTTTTGTGGCAAGCCTTTCTTCATTGTGAGCCTTAGGTTTCCTTACTTCAACTTTACAGGCTTGGGCTATTTGCTGATATTCTGCCTTAGTTATGAGGGGGCTCTTTTCACTTTTTATACTTATCTTTTTTGTCTTTCAATTTGTCAGAGAGTTCTTTATGCAGCCATGCTGGTTTCTTTTGGGAGCTGTCATTTTTCTTCTTCATTGGTATTGTGCTAGACTGGGCTTTTGTAATCTCATTTTTCAAAGTTTCCCAAGCTTCTTGAGTTGTTTTCCCCTTGAGGATTCTCATCCACGGATTTTTTTCCAAGCTCTCTCTAAGTTTATTGAAATTAGCTCTCTTAAAGTCCAAGATGCTAGTTTGACTTTGTTCTACTACTTGCGTTTGTATAATGTTGAATTCCAATATTGCATGGTCACTTGCCCCCAGGGTTCCTGTAGCTTCAACACCTTCTATCATTTCCTCTCTATTAGTGAGAATTAAGTCCAATATGGCTGATCCCCTTGTTCCCTTCTCTATCTTTTGGGAAACAAAGTTGTCTGCTAGGTTTGTTAGGAACCTGTTGGATCTTCCACTTGGTGCAGAGTTTATTTCCCAGTTGATGTCAGAATAGTTAAAATCCCCCACTACTATTGTGGTGTGCTTCCTACATACCTTGGTTAGCTGATTAGCAAAAAGTTCATCTACTTCCTCTGCTTGGTTGGGTGGCCTGTAGTATAGACCTATGGCAATGACATTGCCCCCCCCCCAACCTTTAATATTGACCCAAATGCATTCAAGATAGTTCACATCGTTATTGTGCTCTATTTCTGTAGAGATGTAGTTATTTGTTATATATAATGCAACTCCACCTCCTCTTTTATTTGGTCTATTTCTTTTAAATAATTTAAATCCTTCTAGCTGTATGTTCTATTTGTCAGTTTCGTCCCATCAAGTTTCTGTAATGGCAACAATATCGTATCTGCCCTCTTTTACTTGAATTTCTAATTCACCCTGTTTATTCCTCATACTCTGTGCATTGGTGTATAGACATTTGAGTCCATTTTGATTGACCCTGTGTTTACTGTCTACATAACTTGTGTTGTGCCTGACTTCCCCTATTTTCTTGCCACTTGTATGATTCATGCACATGGTTTGGCACTCACTATTAAATGCTTGATTTTGCTTGACAGCAGGAGTGATAATCTTACCCGCACAAACATCTGTGTTACATGCGCTGATAACCCTATGAATTTTAGATTGCTGGGGACAAAAATGTTCTGTATCAGTTAATTCTCTGTCCCTGCTGTTCAGTTTAAATGTTTATCCAGAAAATCTGTGAATTTAATGCCAAGTATCTCAGTCCCTTTCTTGGATGGGTGCAAATCATCTCTTTTGTACAGATTTTCATTGGACCAGCCCTTTTATACCACTCCTTTAGCCACACATTAAACTCTGCTACACGCTGGCCCTTTCCTTTTTGTTGCTTATATACTGGTAAAACCAGTATCTCTGAAAAGATAATCCTACAATCTATACTGTTAAGTTTGTACCCCAAGCTCTGGAAATTGAATCAGATTTGGAAAATGTCTGTATAATAGGTGATTGAATCAGATTTGGAAAATGTCTGTATAATAGGTGATTTGAATGCAGTGGCGGACAACAAAATAGATTATAGGAATACAAAGAAGGGAAAAAAAGAAAAGATGACAACTATCAAGTACCTTCTTTGAAATGGTGCAAGAATTAAATTTAAGGGATGCATGAAAACAGATAAATAAAAAAAAGACAGTACACTATTCTTTTCCCATCTGCACAATTTGTGGCCATAAATCAATATGCCATGGATGAATCCAGAATTGATCAATAACATAGAAGATATTTTCTTTAAGGAAAACAAGAAAGATCAAACAACCTATGGGATATCACAAAAACCTATGTGCGCGGTATAACGATAGCATATACGGCAAGGAGAAATGAGGAAAAAAGGAAACAGCAAACACTATTACAGGATAAGCTTAAAGAGTTGGAGACCATATTGCAGAAAGAACCACAAAATAGTAAAATCAAAGAAGAGAGAGATTTGGTGAAACACAAAATCAATCTAACACTTCAAGAAGAAATGATACATAATATAAAAATGGCGAAACAAAATTATTTTGAAACAGCAAATAAACCAGGTAGATGGCTGGCCCAAAAATTGAAGAAAGAAAAAAACAAAAAGCTAATACAGCAATTACAGGATGAAAATGGGAATTTGCTCCATAAGACAGAAGAAGAAGAAATGTGTAATCCAAATTTTTTTTCAAACTCTATACGGTCAGGAAAATATTTTAGAAAAAGAAATCCAAAATTATTTACAAGAGAGAAACCTACCAAATATTTCAGAGGAAGCAAGAGAAATGCTAAATGAAAAAATAACCCTGACAGAGATAAAGGAGGCAATTAAGAAACAAAAAAACAATAAATCACCAGGATCAGATGGGATCCCTGCAGTGATATATAACAATTTCAACAAACTTTTGAGGAAATCATGTTAGACCTGTACAATGAAGTACTAGAACAAGCAAAAATGCCAAGTTCATGGACTGAGGCATGTATAACATTAATTCCAAAAGAAGAAACAGATAGTCAATTGATCCCAAACTATAGGTCAATCTCGCTGCTAAATGCTGACTATAAAACATTTATGATGATCATCGCGGAAACACTTAAAAATATTAAATAAAATTATTCATTCGGATCAAAATGAATTCCTACGAAGAGACAATTAAAAAATAATACAAGAATTATAATAATGTATTAGAATATTATGAAGCTCATCCAGAAAAACAATCAGCATTACTATTGGTAGACACGCAAAAAACTTTTGATAATTTAAATTGGCAATTTCCTATTATACAATTACCTATTATGAAATTTGGAGAAAAATTTATTAGAATGATTAAGGCAATATATTCAAACCAGACAGCTAAAATAATGGTGAATGGACATCTAACAGACAAAGTCAATATAAATAAAAGGGTCAGACAAGGATACCCACTATCGCCTCTTCTATTTATCCTCTCATTGGAGGTTTTACTAACACGGATTAAGGAAAAAGAGGAAATAAAAGGATTAAAAATTAAAAATTAAAATATATTGGAATTTGGCTAACAGCTAAATGTTCTACCATAAAAGAAGATAATTATTCAAAATTATTACAACAAATACGAAAGGACTTCGAAAATTGGGCTAAATTACAATTATCACTGATTGGAAGAATTGCACCTATAAAAATGAATACATAGCAAACACAATGAAAAGAGATGGCATATATTTAGAAAGTAATAGAGATGGGAATATTGTATATAGATGTATATATTGTAAAAATGAGAAAGTAAACAAAGAAGAATATGTATAAAATAATAGAATGGAAAACAGAAAACCCAAAATCAGAAAAAAGAAATACCGATAACAGAAAGCTGTAATGTTTGGAAAATGTCAAATAAAAAACAAAGTTGCACTTCCAGTATATCTGGAAGGTGCCAGGTTGGAAAAGGCTGAGTTAATTAACTCCACAGTTTTCATTATAATAGTTTGTTTCATCATAGTTTCTAAAACTGAATGTGTGCAATACAAGAATCAAACATCATAATTTCTCAAAAGTCAGTCCAGCATTTTAAAATGAATATGTTGAAAGTAAATAACCTCCAGAAATACCACTTTCTTTTGTAGCATGTTAACATACTGAATTCCATACCCCATTCAACCCTCCACATTCCTCAGAAAGCAAACTCCAATTAGGCTCTTGTCATACCCCACAATTCTCATCATCATTTTTAAAAAGTTATTATAGACAGAAGTTTTTCTAGTGCAAACAAGCAACATCTTAACCAACATTTCATTAACCTTTCATTTCAAGCATAATCATTGAGGTTCATTTTCATATTCTCTTTTCAGAGTTAATCAGTATCAAATTCACCTATGCTGTGACACACATTTTATATTACAATTGGGTTTTAAGTTCTCCAACATATTTAAACTTGATTCGTTTAAAAAATAAGTTTGGAAAGGGCAATAATATTGATATACATAAATATAGCTCTGCACTCATCACTCATGTCCTGGTCACCATCTCAATGAACTATTGAAATATGCTCTACCTGAGGCTACTTTTAAAGTATCTGGAAGGCTTCAATTGGTGCAAAATGCAGTCAGCATGAGCAATTAAGTGTGCCCTTAGATCTGAATAAGTTACACGTCTGCTCCACAAACTGCATTGCTTGTTATTTTGTTTCCAGGTGCAGTTCAAGGTGCCAGAAGAAAATTTTGGGAAAAATGCATAGAACAAGCTGCTTGAAGAGGAAGTACAGGTAGTCCTCAACTTAAAATCATAATTGAGCCCAAAACTTGTGTTGCTAAGTGAAACATTAAGTGAATTTTGCTCCATGTTACAACCTCTTTTGCCATAGTTAAGTGACACTGCAGTTAAGTTACTAACCCAATGTTTAAGTGAATCTGGCTTTCCCATTGACTTTGCTTGTCAGAAAGTCGCAAAAGTTGATCACATGATCCCAGGACACAGCAACCATCATAAATATGAACCATTTACCAAGTAGCTGAATGTTGATAACATGACCATGCAAGGGTTGCATGTGTGAAAAACTGTCATAAGTCACTTTTTTCAATACTGTTGTAACTTTGAACAGTGACTAAACAAACTGTTGTAAGCACTAACTGTAGTTTATTCAATAGCATGAATTTCCATGAAGTAGCTACAAATTTGGGGCATGGAAACTGATAACATTGATAGGAAGATTTATCCTTTGTGAGTTCAAAGGTACTTTTTTCTTCAAAAGGCAACTAAACTGTTTTTTCTTTGGGGAAGAAAAAAGCATTTGGCTTCTCATCCAAGAATCAGTTCTGATCATCAGTTCTGATGGCAGAGGGATAGAATCATCATCATCATCATCATCATCATTATCATCATCTTTATTGTCATTGTAATAAAATTGGTAATAAAATTACAATGAAATTGGTTCGAGCGCTGTGCCAACATATGCATCAGGTGGAATACAGACAGCAGTGACAGCCATAACAGGAATCTCTCCAGGCAAACAAAATGGCCGACAAATGAGAGTTGAGAACCCCACATCTGCAGAACAGTGTGCATAAGCAACCCCACTGTCAGTACACCAGTTATTATGTGTGTAAAATTCAAATCTGTTTGGCATTTTAGGAGTTGGTGGAAGAGGAGCACGTCTCTTTTCCTTTTTTATTTCTTGTTGCAATGAACTTTGAGGAATCGCACTTGGCATTTTTTTCTTCTCTCTCAGCTTTCCCAACAGAAAAGGATGGAATTACTGGTAGGGGTGGTGCTCTCCGCATCTTCATTTCAATTCTTGCAGTTGCGCCTTGTATATTCCCAAGAGATAATGATGGTGCTACCGTTACAGAACATAAACTTCGTGAAGAATCTGCGATCATTGTTTCATCAAGGCTTTGTTTATAATACAACATGGGTTTTAAAAATTCTCCACTACCCAGATCTAGGCTTCTTCTTGAGGATTTCTCTGCCTGAAACTTGTTTTTCTTACTTGTCCTAATAAATCCGAGTAATCCTTTTTTTTCTTTAACTGATGTGTCACAACCAGTTGATATGTTTGTTTCTCTATAATTCACAGTAGGTTCAGAGCGAGTTTTTGATGGAAAAGTCTGCTGTGACACCAGGAGCTCAAAGCCGCTGCGCCTAAGAGCGACGCCATCTTGAGATGTATATAGAAGGATAGATACTGACAGTTTGGGGTGCTGGTGCAAGGATAGATTATGATAGATGTTGGGGGATGGATGGAAGGATTGAATTTCTTTGCTGGCATCTTGTTGTTAGCACTCTCTGAGGGCTATTGAGGCCACTTGGGGGATTTATCTGTGCCCTCAGGTCATCTGAATCAGGATGCAATTGTGGAATCTTCTTGGAACTGTTAGATTCTGAGATAGAGGGAGTCCAGACACAGGCTAGTCAGGAAACAACAGCCGTTTATTGGCAAACACAGCAGAAAAAGCAGAACATATATACAAGCAGGAAAAGTGCGGTAGACAGGGGCTTCCCCGCTTGACAGCTATTTAAGCAAGAGCTGTCAAGCGGGGAACCAATCAGAGCGCCCAGCAACCCAATTCCAGTCGCATCTGAGCCAATCAGACGCAACTGGCTGTTACCAAGCCAACAGGGAGGAGGTCGAAGACTTGCGGCCGGTCGTAAGTCGAGGACCTCAACACTCCTTTCCCCCCTGACAGGGCACATGCGCGACTGCGCATGTGTAGTCTGCTAGGTAGGCGGGGCACCACCGGATCCGCCCAGAACGCCTCAGTGTCGACGGAGAGCTCGGCGAGGTAAGTTGCTCCTGTAGAAGCTCCTCCCTTCGGGGAGTGTAGCTCCAGGAGACGTCACTGTGGCCTTCCTGTAGAGGTGGAGCCGGCGGAGCGTGTAAGTATGGGGGAGGGGGCGCGGCGGTTGGAGAGGAGGCGTGCAGTAGCTGCCGGGAGGCGGTGGCTTGGCAGGGCGGGGCTTCAGATGGGAAGTCCCGCAAGTACGTGTCAGCTGGAGTCAGGCTTAGGGCTTGCCGGAAGGCGGCGTCTAGGCTAGGGAGGCCTGAATAGGGGAAGGCCTCAGTTGATGTCGTTGGCACCCCGGGTTGAAGGAACAGAGAAGGCTCAACAGCGGCCTGCAGGTAGAATCGGCCTGGTGTGGCGAAGGCCGGCGCGGGGAGGCGGTGCCTGTTGATCCAAGTGGCGCCGCCATTCAGATCCATCAGGGAGGCTGACCCTGTAAGAACAGAGGCCAGTTAGGTCACTTATAGTGGCGGGAACCCACCTCGGCTCCCCTGAGAAGTTCCGCGCAAAGACCAGGTCTCCCACTTGGAAAAGGCGGGGAGGGGGAATCCCCAGGTTGCAAGGCTGCACCTCATTGTAGAGGGGATGCAGCCTGTCCAAGGTCGTCCGGAGGCGGCGGCCCATCAAGAGCTCAGCGGGGCTCTTCCCTGTGGCCGGGCAAGGGATGGAATGCTGACCCAAGAGGTAAGCAGCCACCCTTGCAGGCCAGTCGCCCCTATCCATCCAACCCAAGGCCTCCTTGGCCGAGCGGACAGTCCGTTCCACCCGGTCGTTGGAGGATGGATGGTAAGGAGCCACTGGCGCATGGCGGATCCCCTGCGAGGCCAGGTATTCCTGGAAGGTGGCGGAATGGAACTGAGGCCCGTTGTCGGACACCAAGGTGTCCGGCTACCCATGCGTCGCAAAGAGGCGACGCAAGGCCCTGACTTTACTCTCCGACGTGGTGGAGGCCATGAGAATGACCTCCACCCAACGGGAGTAGGCATCCACCACCAGGAAGGACTGACCATGGAAGGGACCCGCAAAGTCTACATGGATCTGGGACCAGGGACTCCTAGGGATGTCCCACTCCCTCGGGGAAGCCACAGGAGGGGTGGGGCGGGAGGACTGACAGGTGTCACATGCAGTGACCCAGGAGGCTATGTCTGCATCCATGCACGGCCACCAGACATAGCTACGGGTCAAAGCCTTTATCCGAGCTATGCCAGGGTGGTTGGCATGGAGCGACTGCAGCACCTGGCGTTGCAGGGAGGTGGGATGATGACCCGGTCCCCCCAGCACAAGCACCCACAATGGAGCGAGGGCTCCAATTGGAGTGTCTTGTAAGGCCGAAATTCTTCGGCCACGCTGCCCGAGGGCCACCCTCGCAGCACCCAGGTGGAGACCTGGGACAGGACAGGGTCGGCCCGAGACAGGGCAGCGACGTCTGAAGACGACAGAGGCAGATCTGATTCTGCCACAGCCAAGACGGACAGGGCCGGAACCGGGTCCGGGTCCGTCTTGGGGAGGGGGCAATGGCTCAGGGCATCGGCATGCCCCAGCTTCTTGCCAGGACGGTAAAACAGCGTATAATCATATGCTGCTAAGAATTCCGTCCACCGGGTCATCCTGGGAGACAGGATAGGGGGGGTCGGACGGTCACCGGCCAGCAGTCCAAGGAGCGGCTTGTGGTCCGTGACAATCAAAAATGTCCGACCATACAGGTAGGGGTGAAACTTTTTGATTCCGGACACTACAGCCAGAGCCTCCTTGTCTATCTGGCTGTAGTTACGCTGCGTAGGAGACATAGTCCACGAATAAAAAGCTATGGGGGCTTCTGAGCCATTGGGGAGGACATGGCTCAGGACAGCTCCCAGGCCGTATGGGGAGGCATCGCATGCCAACGTCAGGGGGATCCTGTCATTGTACTGTACTAGGACAGCCTCTGACGTCAGCATGGCTTTGACAGCCGCGAACGCATGTGCTTCACAGCTGCCCCAGCGCCAGGCCGCGGATCGGTCAAGCAACTGATGCAGCAGCTTGGCTAGCGATGCCTTATGGGGAATAAAAGGCACGTAAAAATTCAAAAGGCCGAGGAACGCCTGCAACTCCACCTTAGAGGCAGGCGTGGGGGCGTTCCTAATAGCCTCGACCTTAGAGGGGGTGGGGTGAATTCCCTGGGCATCAATTGTGAAGCCCAGGAATTCAACCCTCGGCGCAGCAAAAACACATTTGCTGCGCTTAAGTTTTAAGCCCGCGCCCCTAAAAATGGTGAGGACCTTCCGTAGGACTTTGGCGAGGTCTGATACACTGGATGCAGCTATCAGGACGTCATCAAAGTACGGGACCACGCCTGGGAGCCCATGGAGCAAACGCTCCATAAGGCTCTGGAAGATCCCCGGGGCCACGGAAACGCCGAATTGCAATCGGCGACAGCGAAAAGCCCCTCGGTGGGTGACGATGGTCTGCGCCTCCGCAGCAGCGTCATCCACCGGAAGCTGTTGATAGGCTTGCGCCATATTCAGTTTTGCAAATATGCAACCCTGCCCCAAACTGTGGAGCAGGTCCTGAACCACAGGGACTGGATATGGGTTCGCCTGGAGCCCCCGGTTGATCGTGGACTTGTAGTCGGCGCAGATGCAGATGAACCCGTCGGACTTGATGGGGACCACTATTGGGGCCTCCCATCTAGCCTGGTTGACGGGCTCAAGCACGCCCTGCACCACTAAACGATCAAATTCCGCCTCAATCTTGAGCTTCAGGGCAAACCGCAGCCTGCGGGCCTTGAGGCGGAAGGGAGCAACCTGGGGATCTAGATTCAGGGAAACAGGGGTGCCCTTATATGTGCCCAGCCGGCCGTCAAACACATCACTGAACTCCGTCAGCACGTCGCTGACAGGAGAGCAGGCTGGCACCGTATGCACCCCTTGAACAGAAAGCCCCAAGGCAGGGAACCAGTCCAAGCCGACGATGGCTGAGAGAGGACTGGCAACTACTAGAATAGGGAGGAATCCATGGAATGAGCCATAGTCCACCCGCACTACCAGCTGGCCCAGGTTGGGGATAGGGGACCCTTGATAGTCCTTAAGGACTGTGAGTGCAGGGGAGAGGTGACCCACAGAAAGTTCCGGGTGCAGCTTTGAAAGCTGGGCCCACGAGACAAGGGATCTTGATGAACCCGAGTCCACTTCCATTTCAACCCCCACCCCCTCCAGTCTGACAGTAATCTTCAGACGCGTACGTTCAGACGTGTCGGTGTTGACAGGCGCCGGAGCGTCAGTGAGGGTGAAACAGCCGGCAGGGCGTCTCTATGGAGCAGCCTGACGAGGCTGTGCTGGCTGAGCAGCTTCTGGCGGCAGAGGAACCGTCGCGGTGGTAGCAGTGGGTTGAGGCAGGGCCGCTGGCAGACCGCAGCCAGATGGCCTTTTCGTCTGCAGCGGCGGCACACAGCAGCTCTGAACGGGCAGTCAGCCCGGGGATGATTGCCCCTGCAGCCCAGGCAAGGAGTGCACCCCGGGAGGCCAGGCGGCGGAAAGGCAGCCCTGCGGCCGGACGCCTGCAGACTTGCAACCTGGTCCTCCAAGTCCAGATCTTCTAACGGAGCTAGTTCATCGACCAGGCAGGCCCGGGGGGATTGGAAGAGCGGCGGGTGGTTGCGGGCCATCTCAGCGGTCGAGAGCTCTGACAGCTCGGCCGCGCAGGTTTCCTCCACAGCTTGCTCGAGTGAAAGTTCAGCCTTAGCGAGGAGGTGCCACTTCAGGCGGACGTCCCGGACGCCGCAAACGAACTGCTCCAAGAGCGATTCGTTAAGGAAGGATGCAGGAAAGTCACAGGGAATTGCTGTTGTCCTGAGGACCTGCAAAAAGTCAGCAACCGATTGCGTAGGCTGCTGCAGGCATTGCCGAAACGCAAAGCGGTGTGCAATGCGCGATGGCACGGCCGCGTAGTGTGCGCGGAGGCAGTCCAGGAGTGTGTCCCATGGCAGCTCGTACACTGCGGCCGGGGCGGTAATCGTCCGTGCTGTTGCAAATAGCTCAGGGCCCCCACAGCCAAGGAAGTAGCCCAACTTCCTCGCGGGGGACAACTCGCCGAAGTCATTGGTGATGATGAAACATTTGAATCTGGCTAAGAATGATGCCCATGGCTCGCGGGCGGCGTCGAAGGGCGCAAACGGCGGCATGGTAGCCATGGCGGTCATACCGCGAGAAAAAAATTACAAAAGGAAGAAAAAAAATATCTGCAGTCTTGTAGAAGAAGCAGAAGACTAGGCCTGGTCCCCAGCCCTCGTCGCCAGCGTTAGATTCTGAGATAGAGGGAGTCCAGACACAGGCTAGTCAGGAAACAACAGCCGTTTATTGGCAAACACAGCAGAAAAAGCAGAACATATGTACAAGCAGGAAAAGTGCGGTAGACAGGGGCTTCCCCGTTTGACAGCTATTTAAGCAAGAGCTGTCAAGCGGGGAACCAATCAGAGCGCCCAGCAACCCAATTCCAGCCAGTCACGTCTGAGCCAATCAGACGCAACTGGCTGTTACCAAGCCAACAGAGAGGAGGTCGAAGACTTGTGGCCGGTCGTAAGTTGAGGACCGGTCACAAGTCAAGGACCTCAACAGGAACTGCTGCAGGGCTTCGTTGTAAACTGGAGATAGATGGTGTCTTATTTTAATATGATTGAATAAATCAATTTTATAGTCTTTTCTTTTAATTTATTAAACCATATTTTTCGGAGTATAAGATGCACCAGAGTATAAGATGCACAAAGATTTTGAAGAGGTAAATTTTTTTTAAAAAGGGTTTTGCCTTCCCTGGCTCACAGAAGCACTCTACAGGCATCCCAAACCATCTGCACACCCCATTGGGGGGGTGGGAATGGGACGTGCAGAGAGTTTTGACGGCCTGCAAAGTGCTCCAGGGAGGGCAAAAATATGACATGTGGAGACTTGATCTTCTTAAAAAGTAAGACTTTTATCAATCACAAATCCATTTTTCTCTTCAGAGAGGAGGGAAAGACATGTGGGGGCTGCTGAATGGCTGCTGCTGTGCTTGGCTAGAAACGGCCCATTGGATGAGGAGGGGTGGGGATCCCTTCCATTTGGATTAATGGTTCCTCGCGGCAGCCCCTGAGCTGCAAAAGGGAAGCATAAAAGAAACGAGGTTGCCTTGTCACACACACACACACCTCAAATCTGCCCAGATTTATCATGCAGCACAGAGATATGGTAGCTGGGCTCAATAGCAGCAGTAGCAATAAGTACTGCATGACAGATGCAGAGAGTTGGGGGGCGGGGTGGAGCAAGGGAAGAGAATCAATCTCCTCTGCACAAAGACTTTTCTCAGGAACCTAGATCTCCACTTTCTCTCCAGAAAAAGCTATTGGCATCATTGGGATTTTGGCTAGTGAAAGAAGCATGGGATAGAAAGGAAACTTCGGAACGTGGCATCTCTCCATCCCATGCTTGTTCCATTAGCCAAAATCCCGATGATGCAAATAACATTTTTCCAGAGAGAAAGTGGAGATCTAGGGTCCTGAGAAAAGCCTTCATGGAGATTGTTTCTCTTCCCTTCCTCCACCCCCTACCCCAAGCCGCCTGGATCTGTCATGCAGCAAAGAGATACAGTAGCTGGGTGCAATAGCAATAAGCAGATGCAGAGAGATTGGGGAGGAGGAAGGGGGGAGGAAGGGAAGAGAAGAGGAACAATCTCTCTAGGAAGACTTTTATCAGAACACTAGATTAGGAAATTAAAAACTTGGAATGGGATACAATCAAGCTTGATTCAAAGGCTTTGGCTCCTGAGATCGCTGCGCTACCACCTGAAAATGCTATTACCATGATCTCTGCTGCCTGGAACTGCCCGAGAAGGGGCAGGTAAAGAAGGCACTGCAGAGATTGCGATACCAGCATTTTGGGTGGCAACGTAGCGATCTCAGGGGCCAAAGCCTTGGAATTTGGGTGGCAACGTAGCGATCTCAGGGGCCAAAGCCTTGATTGTATCCCATTCCAGGTTTTTAACTTCTAAATCTAGTGTTCTGATAAATGTCTTCCTAGAGAGATTGTTCCTCTTCCCTTCCCCTCCTCCACCCGCTCTGCGCCCCAATCTCTTCGGATTCTCAGGAATCAAAGCCTTTGAATCAAGCTTAATTGTACCCCATTTCAGGTTTTTAACTTCCCAATCTAGCATTCTGAGAAATCTACCATCTCTGAAGCACCTTTCGTTTACAGGAGGAGGAGGAGGAGGGTGGCTTAAAACAGCACCTCCTTAAACCAAAGCCTCTGAGTAACTTGGAAAGAAAGCCATGTTTTTCAGGTGTCAGTTTTTGGCAGGTTCCAAGCGCAGCTTTCTTTCCCAGTTCCTCAGAGGCTTTGGTATACTCTGCTCTCCCCCCCTCCTCCTCCTGCAAGTGAAAGATGCCTCAGAGATTCGGCGGGCAGCTCAGGGGAGACAATGGCCACAATGACTTCACTCCCCAGCAATGTGAGGAGCCTCTCAAATGCCGAGCTGAGTGGGAGCCCTGAAAGTGAAACATTTCTCCTTTCCAGCCATCATGATTTCTTCACCTGCCCCTTCACCTGCCCCTTTTCCAGATGACCCAGGCAGCCACATTTGGAGTATAAGACACACCCAGGTTTTTAACCCTCTTTTTTTAGAGTACAGAGGTGCATCTTATACTCTGAAAAATATGGTAGTCTTAATTTTTTTGTTAATTTAACTACTGTGTAGAATTTCATTTCTTTTCAGTTCTTCTTTATTCTTTTTCACAAACTTCTTTAAGAATTTAACAGAGTCTGTTCTTTTTTCAAAACTATACAAGAGCTTTAAACCACCATAGGAGTAAGGCCATATACTGTATGTTGATCCAGTTGAAAGTGGGAAGTTTTTGCCAAATGCCAGGCTAGACCTTGAGTTCTGAAGCCGTCCCTGGACCCAGCTTTATTAGAGAACTATTGTCCGGTCTCCAACCTTCACTTTCTGGTGAAGGTTGTTGAGAGTGTGGTAGCCCAACAGTTTCCGCGACACCTGGAGGAAGTTGATTATCTAGACCCGCGCCAGTCCGGCTTCCGACCCGGTCACAGTACCGAGACGGCATTGGTCGCGTTGGTTGATGATCTCTGGAGGGCATGGGATAGAGGTTATTCCTCTATCCTGGTCCTGTTAGACCTCTCGGCGGCTTTTGATACCATCGACCATGGTATCCTATTGCACCGACTGGGGGGGTTGGGGCTGGGAGGCACCGTTTTGTGGTGGTTCTCGTCCTACCTCTCTGGTCAGTCGCAATATGTGTTGACGGGAGGGCAGAGGTCGACCTCGAGACCCCTCTTATGTGGGGTTCCTCAGGGGTCGGTCCTCTCGCCCCTCCTGTTTAACACATATATGAAGCCGCTGGGTGAGATCATCGTGGTTTTGGGGTGGAGTACCATCTGTACGCTGATGACACTCAGCTGTACATATCCACCCCGGATCACCCCAACGATGCCGCCGAAGTGCTGTCCCGGTGTTTGGAAGCCGTACGGATCTGGATGGGTGGCAACAAACTCAAGCTCAACCCTGCCAAGACTGAGTGGCTGTGGTTTCCGGCACCCCGGTTCAGCCAGATTACTCCAACTCTGGCCATTGGGGGCGAAACACTGGCCCCCGTGGAGAGGGCGTGCAATTTGGGTGTCCTCCTGGATTCCCGGCTGTCCTTGGAGGACCATGTGGCGGCCGTGGCCAGGGGGGCGTTTCATCAGGTACGCCTGATGCGCCAATTGCGCCCCTTACTGGACCGGGCTGCCCTTCGCACAGTCACTCAAGCTCTCGTGACGTCCCGTCTCAACTACTGTAATGCTCTCTACATGGGGCTTCCCTTGAGGTGCACTCGAAAGCTACAGCTAGTCCAAAACGCAGCCGCGCGGGTAATTACAGGAGCCACCAGAAGCTCCCATATAACACCAATCCTGCCCGAGCTGCATTGGCTTCCTGTGGTTTTTCGGGTGCGCTTCAAGGTTCTGACGACCATCTTTAAAGCGCTCCATGGCTCGGGGCCTAGTTATATGCAAGACCGTCTCCTGCCCCATACATCCCTTAGACTGATACGCTCCCACAGAGAGGGCCTTCTCAGGGTGCCGTCGGCTGGACAATGCCGACTGGCGACACCCAGGGGAAGAGCCTTCTCTGTGGCGGGCCCTGCCCTTTGGAACGACCTATCCCCTGAACTCCGGACCATCACCGACCTCCGCCTCTTCCGCCAATGTCTAAAGACATACTTTTTTCATCAAGCCGGCCTAGCCTAACCTTCCATGGGGACTTTTAGAAAAGTTTTAAATTGGGTTTTTAATAATTGGTTTTAGCATAGGATCGGGATTATTTAATATATATTTTAAATTATTTATCTATTTTCTATTTTGTATATCTTTTAAATCTCCTGTGCGCCGCCCTGAGTCCTCTGCGGAGAAGGGCGGGATATAAATGTAATAAAATGAAAATGAAATGAAATGAAAATGAGTTAAGCAAGGTAAAGTCCGAAGAGTGGTTCATACCGGATATGATTTTTATCACAGCAAAATGATCACAATTTTTCCCAACCTGCAGGCTTTATATTGTTATGCCTTGTATACACAAAATTTCAAATCAGAATGCTACTTGGGCATTTTGTGCACTTATGAGAGCTGCAAATTCTGTTTAGAAGGGATCAGGTTGGGAAAAGCTAGGATTGTTGGATTTGGGAGGCAAAAAAATTATCAATAAAAGAGAAAAAAGCATGAGCACTTTGCTATCATCTAATGCAGGGGTCTCCAATCCCCAGGCCGCAGACCGGTGCCGGTCCATGGCTTGATAGGAACTCTTAGAAAGGACTGGAGAGGAGGAAGAGGGGGCAGCCCCCTGGGCAGAGCGCACACTGGAGTGGGAGAGTGTAGGCGCGGCCGCTCGTGCCGTTGGGGGCCCGAGAGGGGCGAGTGAGCCGACTCACCCCCCCACATGCACATGCGCCACCTGTTCCCCCTCCCCTCGCCCCCCCTCTATGCCGGCTGAGACATGGGCAACGGGTCCGTGGAATTTTTTTAACATGAAACCGGTCCCTGGTGCCAAAAAGGTTGGGGACCCCTGATCTAATGTCCCTCCAGAGTTCTGCAGTCTGAATCTGATAGCCCTAGTAGCTACTGTACACAATCTCTCATAGTCCAGTTATTTTGAATGGATAATTCAGCTACAACAAACATGAATTGTGCTGTTATACTAAAATTGAAAATTGTACACATTTAAATGTATTACTCAATGATCTGTTTTATTTACTATTTCCTATCAAATATATTAAATAGTGTTTGCCATTACTAGATCATTGCTTGCACTGAATTATACTGCAACATTTTGAAAATAAAATTATATTTTAATATCAATAACTTAGACTTATATACAGTTTTGCAGTGCTTTACAGCCCTCTCTAAGCAGTTTTACAGAGTCAGCATATTGCCCCCAACAATTTGGGTCCTCATTTTACCCACCTCAGAAGGATGGTAGGCTGGGTCAACCTTGAGCCTGATGAGATTTGAACTGCCAAATTGCAGTCAACCAGCAGTGAGCAAAAATAGCCTACAGTACTGCACTCTAAACACTGCACCACCATGGCTCATGTTAAGAAACATATTCTTTCCTATGGCTACATTATCACAAGCTATTAGAAATTTAACTTTTTCTATGTTTTTAACTTTAATTAGATGGAATCAATTTTCATAATTAAATTTGAGACATTAATGATAATATATGCTTCCATGTCTTTTTACTCAACAGATGTACTACTGTAGAGAGGGTTGTTTGCTTAATGGTGTATTTTTCTAACTAAAAAGAATTGCCTTAGTATATACATTATATTAAGCTTATATTAAATTTGTCCAATCATCATTCTTTTAATAGTTGCTGGATTTGTGACCTATTAAATCATAATCCACTATCTTCAAATTAGGAGGCTGCTTTCATGCAACTCACTAAACCTGAACCCACAAAATTATATTATATCTTAAAGTGATGCACAAATCTTCAATTTCTTTGTTATTTCCTTCTATGATTAACAGCTCCCAGGGTTTTAATCAAAAAGATCTCACAGAATATGTCCATTTTTTCCTATAAGAACACTTGCCAATTTTCTGATCATCTTCCACCTAACCTAAAAACAAGCATTCAATTTAAAGAGATTTATGAAGTAGTGATTGATTGATTGATTGATTGATTGATTGATTGATTGATTGATTACAAGCCATACCTAATTAAAATCCTTAAGACTTATATTAGGCATTGACTTCTGGACTGGGGCTTTTAGGTGCAGCAAAAGCAAACACAGAGAATGTCAGTGGAGAAATAGCCTTATATATAACCTATGCCCAAGCATGAAGGAACAGAACAGAAATATATTTCCTAGTTCAGAATGGTCCCTCCTGTCTTCTGTTTGCTTAACAAACAGAAGACAGGAGGGACCTGTCTCAGGATGAACACAGTTCAACAGAGATTTATATATTTTTTTAAAAAAGGAGAGATCCATCAACTGATAACCTGTTAGAACACAACATATATCAGAACATGAGGTATAGTTTAACTTGTAAACTTGGGGATCCACAGTTACAGAGAATCATTAAGTAAGATTAAGACTGACTTCTGCCAGTCCCCATATTATTAAGTGCTAGAATTTACATTTGGGAGTTGATTTTTGAGCTACTCTGAGGTAAATTTGGAAACCTAATCCTTTCTATTTCTGTCATGAAATTCTTTCCCATCAAATAACTTGAAATTTAAAGGACCTCATATGACTACAATAGCATTATTATAATGGATCAATATATTGATAAAAATATCTGGGATTCTTAGGGACATAAGGGACATTTTACTTGAAGAATAAACAGATTTTTTGGGAATTCACAATAATTCAAAATAATAATTTTGCAATATTTACAGATGTACATTTGCGGATATACATATAATAGAGAAGAACATCCTTGGTAGCATGGTAACCAAACAATCTTGTTTTTTAGATTATGCACAAGGAGCAGATGCAGCATTTACCAGCTTGGTTCCGAGTATTCTGGCAGGGATCAGGAGGAGGGTTTTCTCTGAGCTGGCTCCTGCTCACTGGAACATCTTGCACCTTGTCAATGGAACATCTTTTGAGGTTGGACCCAACCCTCCTATCCTTTTGTAAGGACACCTATAAAGATGTGGTTGTGCTTGGGGCTCCAGTGAGGAATCAGTGCAATGGAGCTGGTTGGTTGAGTAATAACAGACCCCCACCTCTCCCCACTCTGCCCCTGTTCTCCCCATCTGTTTTTGATTTAATGCTTGTTTTTAATTGTTTATGTTTTAGATTTTATGTAAGTTGCCTAGAGTCATCCTGTATTAGCTATAGTTCAATTTCTCTCAGGAAACTTTAGCAGGTTTAGCAATTCTGGGCTACAAAACTCCAGTTTAGGTGGCAGCAAAAAGTTAACTTTTCTGAATCTTTTTTCTGTCATACAGTTTATTGTTGGTTCTGAAGTTTTGCACCCAAATCTGGTTACCTAAACTTGAGGATCCAACTTTTCATTCTTCTACTTCTGTATTATCCAATCATTGGCGGACTGGAAAACTTTCAAAATACAATAATTAAAGGTGATTTTAAATAGAGGACTGTCTTATGGGAAGCAGAACTCATGGCTGCTTATACATATCACATAAAACTCTATGTTTTTATCAACATTCAGTATGGACCCAAAAGAGTATAGATATTAGAGTTTTATAAATAGGAAAGACCTATTATTCTCACCAAAAACTGAAAAAATGTTAGCTCAATATTGAGAAACCTTTGAATTGAATTTAAAGGTTAATTATGAAAAGTTAGAAATATAATCAGTTGAAATTGTTGCGTGTTAACAAGAACCTATTACAAGCCAGTTTATTTTTTAATTTTGTATGCACACATTACTATTAATGCCTCAGATGTAATTTAAAATAACTGTATCTAACTGATTTGGTTTACTTAAAAAGACCGAGTGGCTGTGGTTCCCGGCATCCCGGTACAACCAGTTGACTCCATCACTGGCCATAGGGGGCGAACATCTAACCCTTGTGGATGGGGCACGCAACTTGGGCGCCCTCCTTGATGCACGGCTGTCCATGGAAGATCAAGTGATCAAGCCAGGAGGGCGTTTTACCAGGTTCGCCTGGTCCGCCAGTTGCGTCCCCTACTGGACCGGGGTGCCCTTTGCACAGTCACTCATGCTCTCGTGACATCCCGACTGGACTACTGCAATGCTCTCTACATGGGGCTCCCCTTGAGGTGCACCCGAAGACTTCAGCTTGTCCAGAATGCAGCTGCGCGGGCAGTTATGGGAACTTCTAGATTTTCCCATGTAACACCGCTCCTGCACGAGCTGCATTGGCTGCCTGTCATCTTTCGGGTGTGCTTCAAGGTACTGGTCATCATCTTCAAAGCGCTCCATGGCACGGGACCTAGCTATCTGCGGGATCGCATCCTGCCCCATACATCCCTGCGGCCGATCCGCTCCCACAGAGAGGGACTTCTCCGGGTACCGTCCACCAGGCTATGCCAGCGGGCGACGCCCAGGGGAAGGGCCTTCTCTGTGGCGGGCCCGACCCTCTGGAACGACCTTCCCCCCGAAATTAGAACAACCACGGACCTCCGCTCCTTCCGTCAAAAATTAAAAACACATTTCTTTTGCTTGGCCGGCCTGGGATAGCTTAACTGTTTGTAGGGTTTTTTAGGGGTTTGTCTTAGTTTTAACATGGGATTTTAGCCCAGGGTTTTAGTTTAATTCTTTTTAATACTGTATTGTTTGTGGTTTTCTTTGTATTTTTAATTTCCCTGTGCCCCGCCTCGAGTTCCTTAGGGGAGAGAGAGCAGGTTATAAATTAAATTATTATTATTATTATTATTAATAGATTGGAAAAGAGCAGGAAAAATTAAGTTTGTAATATTCAAGGTAAGGCAGGCACTGGAATATATATTTACCTAAAATATCGTTTTATTTACAAGAGTTTCAACAAAGCAGCAAAAACTGTTTTATAAATCTGATAGAGAATAGTAAATAATACAAGTATAACTGAGCAATACATTTAAATGAGCAATTTCCAATTTTAATAAAACATAATATCACTATGCTTAACAATCTTCTCATGGGCAGGCATTCCTGATAGTCTCTATCCCTTCCTTTTCTTTCATTTCAACAGTATAACTTTTGATATAGGAGGGTAAAGTCATTTGGTGATTAAACAAATGGAAGTCAAAAGGTTAAATCTGGTTCAATTCCAGCCATTGTTTGGACAACTAGATTCCCAATCCACTTTCTGCCCATTATGGTTGTTAAATGGTGGTCCCTCCCCCACCCCACTATCATTAATTGACTGGGACAATTAATACAAGATTGCTAGGGAGAAAACTAAAGATCTATAAAACAGTTCCATTTAACAAAGTACTCTGAAACACTTAATGTATTCATGCATAAGCTCAATTGAAATGGCTTGCCCTCAGCGTCACTAGTGTGAACTTTCCTTGCTTTTATAATCACATTTTAATTAATATCACATATACCAATCTTTGCCTATCTAATATTAGCACTTGGATTTAGCACAGTGACTAGCTGTGGAACATTTACAACTTTCATTTCCCTTAGAAGCACATCCCCAGAGTTCAATATTAAAAACTTCAGAGGAATGCTCTTTTCTCCATCCTACTGACATTGTTGTCAGCCCCACAGGAAGACTAGAGACTAAAACTATTATTAGAATTAGCTGTAACTAAATAATCTTGTAAGTCTGATTGCACTCCACCGTTATCTACCCATGGTTCCCTGATTCATTGAGCAAGTAGATGATGGTGGAGTGCAATCAGATTTACAAGATTATTTAGTTACAGCTAATTTCAATAATAGTTTTTGTTAAGTTTGCAGGAATTCAGTCCGAGGCAGGCTAGTCATTGGAACAGGTTTATTTGCAACTAGCAAGAAACTACAGTATATACAGGTAACAAGAGAGCTCATAGCAAAGACTTCGATAGCTATTTATACTTTTGCACAAAGCGGGAAAAACCTTAGCCAGTCTGGCCCGGCCAGCCGCATCTCGGCCAATCAGACGCGACTGGTTGTTACAGTGTTTAACAGACCTCCGGGTTAATCTTAGTTCCCCAGACTGAATGTCTGAGCGTGGGTTGAGAACATAACACCCCTTTCCCCCAGTCAGTGCGCATGCATTACTGATAACTGTTAGTCTGTTAGTACACATGTAGTCCTTTAAATAGGCGGGCCGGTGTCTGATCCGCCCGGAACGCCTCGGTTGCGCCGGAGAACTCACGGGGTTGTGAGGCTCCTGTTGGGGCTCCCCCCCCGGGGAGTGGAGTTCCAGGGTGCGTCATGGTGGCTTGCCCCCGGAGGTGGAGTCAGCTGAGGCGAAGATGACAACCCCGATAAGTTAAAGCGAGGGGGGGTGGAGATCGGCCCTGTAGAGGAGTGCGGCCGTTGGTAATTGTCAAAGTGTTCTGTTGATTCTCCTTGCGGGGCGTTGTGTGAAGATTCGTCTAGGGGGAGACGCCGGCGGGGCAGGACGTGATGACTGGCAGGTTGGACACGAAGCGACCCAGGTGGCTACCTCCGCGTCCATGCTGGGCCACCAAACATAGCTTCTGGCTAATGCCTTCATTCAAGCTATGCCCGGGTGGGTAGCATGGAGAGACTGTAGTACCTGGTGTCACAAGGGAGGAGGAATGATGACCCGGTCCCCCCAGCACAAGCAGCCACAATGGAGCAAAAGCTCCATCTGGCATGTCTTGTAGGGCCGAAACTCATCGGCCACGCTGCCCGAAGGCCACCCATGCAGGACCCATCGGGAAACTTGAGAGAGGACAGGGTCAGACTGGGTGTGAGGACAAGGGAATGTCGGACTCAGCAACGGCCAGGACAGAGAGAGATGGAACTGGCATGGGGTCCACCTCGAGGAGGGGGCAGCGGCTAAGGGCAGCGGCGTGCCCTAACTGCTTGCCTGGATGGTATAGCAGTGTATAATCATACGCTGCTAGGAACTCTGTCCACCGGATCATCCTGGGAGAGAGGATGGGGGAGGTCGGACAGTCACAGGCCAACAGCCCAAGGAGAGGCTTGTGGTCGGTAACTTATTTATTTATTTTTATTTTATTCAATTTATATCCCGCCCTTCTCCAAAAGGACCCAGGGCGGAAAAGGAAACGGAAAAGGTCTGCCCATACAGATAGATGTGGAACTTTTTAATCCCGGACACCACAGCCAGAACCTCCTTGTCTATCTGACTTTAGTTTCTCTCCGTGGGAGACATAGTCCGGGAATAAAAAGCAATGGGGGCCTCTGAGCCATCGGGCAGGACATGGCTCAGGACAGCCCCCAGGCCAAATGGGGAGGCATCACATGCCAAAATCAGAGGGAGCCTGTCATCATACTGGACTAGGACAGCCTCTGATATTAGCATAGCTTTAACAGCCGCGAACGCCTGGGCTTCGCGGCTGCCCCAGCGCCAGGCCGTGGATTGGTCGAGTAACCGATGCAGCGGTTCGGCTAACAATGCCTTGTGGGGGATGAATGGTGCGTAAAAATTCAAAAGGCCGAGGAATGCCTGCAGCTCCGCTTTAGAGGCAGGTG
The DNA here is from genome assembly GCA_039707465.1 of Rhabdophis nuchalis. NCBI lineage: Eukaryota > Metazoa > Chordata > Lepidosauria > Squamata > Natricidae > Rhabdophis > Rhabdophis nuchalis. The sequence continues at coordinate 69,612,950 of CM077647.1, forward strand.
TGGGGGCGTTTTGGATTGCCTCGACCTTTGAGGGGGTGGGGTGAATTCCCCGGGCATCAATCATGAAGCCCAGGAATTCGACCCGCGGCGCAGCAAATGTGCATTTGCTGCACTTCAGTTTTAAGCCCGCGCCCCTGAAAATCGAGAGGACCTTCCGTAATACTTTGGCGAGTTCTGATATGCTGGATGAAGCTATCAGAACGTCATCAAAATAAGGAATGACGCCAGGGAGCCCATGGAGCAAACACTCCATGAGGCTCTGGAAGATCCCCGGGGCCACGGAAACGCCAAGTTGTAAGCGGCGACAGCGAAAAGCCCCTCAGTGGGTGACGATGGTCTGTGCCTCAGCAGCCTCTTCGTCCACCGGGAGCTGTTGATAGGCCTGCGCCATATCCAGTTTCGTGAATATGCAGCCCCTTCCTAACGAGTGGAGTAGGTCCTGCACAACCGGAACTGGGTATGGGTTCGCCTGAAGTCCTCGGTTTATGGTGGATTTGTAATCGGCACATATGCGGACGGACCCGTCGGGCTTAATGGGGACCACTATTGGGGTCTCTCATTTCGCCTGGTCAACGGGTTCGAGCATGCCCTGGGCCACCAAACGGTCCAACTCTGCTTCCACCTTGGGCTTCAGCGCGAACGGCAACCTTCAGACGGATTGGAGCAACCTGAGGGTCTACGTTGAGCGATACTGGGGTGCCTTTGTAGGCGCCCATACGCCCATCAAAAACGTCGTTGAACTCGTCCAGCACTTCCTTAACCGGGGAGTTGGCCGGCACGCTATGCACTCCTTGTACTGACAGGCCTAGGGCTTTAAACCAGTCTAGGCCGATGATAGCGGAGAGGGGATTTGCCACCACCAGAATGGGTAGGGACCCATGAAACGACCCGTAGTCCACCCGCACAACCCATTTTCCCAGAGTGGGAATTGCGGAACCCTGGTAGTCTTTAAGGACGGTCAGGGAGGGAGAGAGATCCTTCTTCCTTAAGGTAGGGCGCAACTTTGAGAGCTGCGCCCAGGACAAAATCGAACGGGAAGATCCGGAATCCACCTCCATGGACACTCCCACCCCCTCCAGACAAACCACTGTCTTTAGGCGCGTACTGTCGGTGGTGTCATAGCAGACGGCTGGCGGAGTCTCGGAGAAGGCGAAGCAGTCAGTAGGTGGGTTTGTCCGGCGCTTTGGGCGCTTTGGCAGAGTAGCGTGTTTGGGTGGAGGTCTGGCGCTTGGGAACGCAGCAGTCGGTGTAGCTGGAGTCGCGGCTCTGCAGACGGCGGCCAGGTGGCCCTTGCGGCCGCAGCGACAACACACGGAGGATTTGAGGCAGCCTGGCCTTTGATGATCCCGTCAGCACCCTAAACAGGGACTGGGGTGGTTGGCGGAAGGGCGGCATGCCTTTTGTCCCGTTATGCGCATGCAGGCGATCTGGTCATCATTGTCGGAGTCATCCAGCAGTGCGAGCTCGTCCACCATGCAGGCTTTCGGAGATGGGAAAAGAGAGGAGCGAGCGCGGCCCATGTTGGTCGTGGATAGCTCCGACAACTCGGCAGCGTGAGCCTCTTCCACTGCCTGCTCGAGAGTAATAGCTGTTTTGGCGAGGAGCCGGCGTTTCAGGCGGACGTCCCTGACGCCGCAGACGAATTGTTCTAGCAAGGACTCTTCAAGGAACGCAGCAGGGAATTCGCAGGGAATCGCCGTCGCTCTCAGCACCTGGAGGAATTGTGCAATCGATTGGGTTGACTGCTGCACGCACTGCCGGAAGGCATATCGGTGTGCAATTCTAGACGGCACCGAGGCGTAGTGTGCATGGAGGCGGCCGAGATCGTCCCATGGCACCTCATGCACCGCGGCCGGTGTGGCGATGGTTCTAGCAGTCGCAAAGAGTTCGGGGCCGCCGCATCCTAGGAAAATGCTGAGTTTCCGTGCGGGGGACAGCTCACCGAAATCGTTAGCAATCAAGAAACATTCAAACCGGGCCAGGAATGAAGCCCATTGCTCTTTCATAGCGTCGAACGGTGCGAAGGGCGGCATCGTCATCATCATGCCAGTCGTCCCTCACCCGCCTAGCTGGAACAGCGAAGGCTCCCTCCTTGTGGCCGGAGAAAGAGACTAGGCCTGCTCCCAAAACCCTCGTCGCCAGTGTTAAGTTTGCAGGAATTCAGTCCGAGGCAGGCTAGTCATTGGAACAGGTTTATTTGCAACTAGCAAGAAACTATATACAGGTAACAAGAGAGCTCATAGCAAAGACTTTGATAGCTATTTATACTTTTGCACAAAGTGGGAAAAACCTTAGCCAGACAGAAAGTCTGGCCCGGCCAGCCGCGTCTCGGCCAATCAGACGCGACTGGTTGTTACAGTGTTTAACAGACCTCCGGGTTAATCTTAGTTCCCCAGACTGAATGTCTGGGCGTGGGTTGAGAACATAACAGTTTTAGTCTCTAATCTTCCTGTGGGGCTGACAACAAACCAGATCCAATGTGCCTACACCTATCAGTCACTATAAGGATGAGAGTCAGACTACGAGCCAAAGTTGAGTAACAGCTTAAGTTTCAGGAAATGTTCCTCCAAAGGATATTTGGTTGAAATTGGTTCAAGAAATCATGTGGCCTAAGGTGATCTTAATGAAGAAAAAGAACTTGGCATAGATTTGGAGAACTATTTTCAGCCAGCTTTCAACTTATTTAGGAATCATGTGCCCACAGGAAAAAATTACAGACTTTCTGGAAGATTATGATGAAAGTATTTAAAATAGGTGCCTTTAACCAATTAACAGGTCTATTTTGAATTTTATTTCTTTTGAACAAAAAGAAAAATGTTCTTCCAAAATCTGGTATTTAACACTATCTTTCAAAGATTCAGTTCTGTGTTGTTGATGTCTGGAAAATATGACCTGAATCTAGGTAGAAATGTAGACATTAAAACCTTAATTTAGCAGCAGTTTGATGTTGAAGCCATGTCTGTTGTCAGCCTAATTGACATGTTCTATACAGCCTGTTATCCACCTCCTGTTTTTAGTTTACCACATGCTTGACATCAATTTGCATTTTTGGATCATACTTTCTGCCTGCCCAGCTCTCAAGACCCCAGGAATGACTTTCGCCACTATACTTCAATCCCAATCATCACTGGATGCTTTTAAAATAAACCTGAGATAGGTTTTTCTACTCTGTTAGTATTTCTTTTCTTGAGATAAGATTGAGGGGGCAAATTTCAGTGTCCACTTGTGATTACATATAAAGAAGGATTTGTTCTTTATTCATTTTAATGGGGAGCTATGAACCTAGCATTGTATGCATTTGGCTGGTACACTGGGGATGCAGAAAGGTTACAGATTCCTCATCTAGAAGGCCTTAGAGACAAACGTGTCCAGTTTAAGGGCAAGTCAGGGTTTGAGTACATATATAGATCTGGGCAAAGATCACTTCTCTCTGCCTTGTCTATAAGCTGAATTTCAGCCTGTGCTTCAGTGCCCCCTAGTGCTTTGCTATTCAAACAGCAATGCTGGTCGGCTTCAGCTCCCTGAGAACCATCTTAAAGAAAGAAGGAGCTGTGCTGTTTTACTTTTTTGATAAACCCCCACGCACACACTTTCTTTGAGAAATTAAGTAGCACCTGACATTTCAATATTCTTATGAAGAAAAAAAGTGTGTTTACTTAAAGCTTTTAATACCTTTTAAGTTGATTACCTAACAAGATTATTCCCAAAAGCACATATCAGAAAAATGACAAGTAGCGTGTTTTAGAAGAGATAGAACTATCATTAAGAACCCAATAGAAGGTGGGGGTGTTGTTATTTGTTTTTCTGCTTCTGGAACACTGAAACAGATTTTTGCGGAGCATAGTGTAAATGTACTGAAAGGAATCAAATACATCACTTTTCCTCATTTGGTTACTCAGTGATTTCAACTTTCCTCTTTTTTTCATTTGCTAAATTATAACTTTCTTTAACTGTCTGGGTGACAAATAGAGTATAATAAGTGTTACTACCAAATATACATTATTTACCACAGAAAATATTACCTGAATTATATTTTAAATGGTGAATTGTCCATCTTGCAATTTAGGTACCTTACAATTAACATTAACATGATTTTCAACTTTAACACTAACATTAGTGTTGATGGAAATAGCTCTACACACCGCAGCCAAGGTTCAAAATACATCTGAAAATTTTATTTTGTCTTCATCTTACAACACAAAGAGATGAGATTCTATCCAACACATACAGAGATGAAGGATAAAATAGTACTTTTAAGTCAAGCTACATAGTACTTGAGGGTGTCCGTGTTCTTTTGGCATCTGAGGCAGAGAAACCCACAGGAATCACTTTCCATGGCATAACAAGCATTTTAAAATAGACTAGGAGGAAATAGGGTATATTCTGAATTTTAGTTAGAAATTAGGATGAAAAAAGTAAGCAAACTTATTGGTAGCCATTAAGTCTATTGTTTATTCCTACATTTAAAAAATACCCTGACTTCCCTAATGGAACAGGAGCTCATGACCACCTTCTTACAATAAGAAGTCAATCACACAATGAATCACTTATGAAGCATTTGATACTCTTGTGCAGCACCTCACAATCTCAGCAACGGTAAGATATGCAGACTTTAACTCCCAGAATTCCTTCAACTAGTTGTAGATTTTAGAATTGAAGTCCATACCTTTCAAAGTTGTCAAGGATATTTTAGTGATTATTGAAAGGAGGAGGAAGATGGAGCTGGAGAGCCTTGTGCTCCCTAGGTATCAATCTTTTTTTTAAAGTTAAGAACAAAAAACAACAACCAAATACAACTTTTCTCCCTCCCCAAGTCCTATATGTACTTCATTACTGACACCCTAACATTATAAAAATATTAAGCCACACGTCTTAAATAATCAGGCCCTGAGCAAGAGGGAGAGCATATTCTGGATAAAGGGCAGTCAGACTTGACATACTTCAGCAGATAGTGTCATCTGGCATAGTTTCAAGTAATAGCAGATGGTTTCTCAATTTCCCCAACCCAAACTATACAATGCTTATAAGGATGGTTCATGTGCTTATTTCAGAATAGAACCTGTCAGGAAAATGACATAGTGATCACGTCACAAGTTTACCAAATACATTTCTTCACAGAAAGTTTAGAAAACTGTTAAGAATGGTCTTGAACAAGACTACAGAAATTCAGGATTCTCCGCTCATTTAAAAGAAGTAAGTTTGATGAAGAAGCTGCTAGATGAGCCCAGTCATCTTGGCTAAGGACCAAGATTTAGTAATATCCCCAGACTATAACCATAATGGCTATATAATTTATGCATATTTAAAATTAATAATTAGTTTCCCAAACCAGGCATAAAATCATGGCGGGCCCGGCCCTCTGGAACGACCTACCCCCCGACCTTCGCACTATCTTGGACCTCCGCCTCTTCCGCCAACGTCTTAAGACGTATCTATTCCAACAAGCCGGCCTAGGATAGCCCCTACTACTGACTTTTTAAAAATAAATTAATTTGGTACGGTTTTAACATGGGTTTTAGCACGGGTCTATTAATTTAATATATTTTAATTGATATTGTATTTTGTGGTTTTAATAATGCCTGTGCGCCGCCCTGGGTCCTAACAAGGAGAAGGGCGGGGTATAAATTTAATAAAATAAAATAAAAATGTTCATCACCCAAGCACAAAAATTAGAAATTGCACCATAATCATAAGTTCCCATTTTCTGTAAGAAATAAATAAAATGCTATCACAATCACAGCTAAAAGCTGCTAGATATGTAATTTATCTGTTTTTTAAAGGTTCTCCACTAATCAGAGAATGAAGCAATCTCTCTCTCCCTTCCTTGTCACAATATTTACAAACAAGAGTAATATCATGAATTTAATAATTTTAAGATATGTTTGTAAATTATTTATTTCTATATAACATTTAATATATGACATATATATTTGCAAGTTCAATAATTTAAAATTCTTTTGCTATATTTAGATTTTTCTTTTGCTCATTGGTTGCTTTCTGCATTTCATTTTTTGTTTACCTTTAATAATTCGATCTTTTGTAATCTTGTAACAGAATAAAATAAAATAAAATAAATTTTGGAGGGGGGGGAATAACAGAAAAAGGACAGCAGGCAGCATAACCACATGCACATGCACTTTGTGTATTATATGAATCCAGAGAATCTGCTGATTCAATAATAATTAAGCATTTTAAGTAGTCCCAATGAAAAAGTAGCACACTGCGGGCAGTTACATAGCCAGACCATCAGATACAAATCTTTAAACAATCAATGCTGAGATGAGTTCCAAGTGCCATATTGAAACAGATATAATTATTAGATTTAGGGTTTTTTTATTTAAAAGAAGGAATTGAATGATCTTTTTTTCACCCCAGATGCTACACTTCTACCTTCCAGAACCATTTTGCATCTTTACATTGTAAACAAGGTATTTACAGTATGCTGACTTCTGGCTGCCTGCAGTTCAGCAATTTGAATCTCACCAGGATCAAGGGTGATTCAGCCTTTCATCTTTCCGAGGTCAGTAAAATGAGGACCCAGATTATTGGGGGCAATATGCTGACTCTGTAAACCACTTAGAGAGGGCTATAAAGCACTGTGAAGCTAAGTGCTATTGCTATTCACATATAGTTTCATATACCAAAGTCTGCTTGCACTTTAATCTTTCAGTATATGAAAAGCCTCTAAAATGTGGGGGATGCACAATGCACAATTGGCAGGAGGATAGGGACCATCACTTGACTTTAACCTCTGAGAGCCCTGAGGTCCTTCAACAAACATGTGCACTAAAATTTTTGAATTCTTTTCACTATAATAAAATTACATTTCTACTATTCCACTGAAAAGTTTGTTGATCAAAGTTGTCAACATTGGCATGGATTCTTGCTGCTTATGTTGTGATCTCTGAATGAAAGGTAGCCAGTTAATGTAATGGTCATAGCACATATATAAAGTTTTATCTTCATTGTTTTTCCTTTCCTAAGGATTCACTATTTGCTTTCCTTCTGATGTGTGGCCTTGTGCAATATGATACATAAAATACATCTGATTTGATTCATGTTAATTGAGAATCATATGTTCCCAAAGCATGCTTTCATCTGTCTGCAACCCCATCTTCACCTGGGAAGCGGGTAGCATTACACAAGTCAGCAAGATGGTTTACACTTTATTCCAGTATACATCCATTTGTTCTTATTTCCACAAGATTGGGAAATGTGCCAACAAAGGAATCTGCACCTGTGCTTTTAATATCATCTTAATCTTTAGAAATCAATAGGAGTTCTTCCTGCCAGAGGAATAAACAAATGGATCTGATAATAATACTACCATGAAACGTACTTTTTCATACAATGGCAATACAATTAATAAAGTATTTGAGAATGTATGGCCACTGCAAGTAGGCATGGACAAATAGAGTGATTATTAGCAATTGTTCAAAAAACAATTAGGAACAAAAATAAAGCACTTCAACAAAAATTGATATTTGAAACAAGCTGCTAAAATTGCTAAATTATGATTAATTTGTCACACTCATATGTTTTATTCTCTGAGCATGATCCATAAAGAATTTTATTACTATACTGCACAACAGAAACTTTGAAAAGCAAAGAAATAATATAGACTGAGAATATTGAGTTGGTGAAAAATACAAGTTTGTTGGGGGGGGGGGGGTTCCCTCAGGCTATATGGAGGCAAGAACTCATGGAAGAGCAGATATCTTATACCAGCGATGGTGAACCATTTTTGGCACGCGTGCCATAAGTGAGGGGAGCACAGTGGGGTCGTGCGCAGGCATGCCATACCAATAATGCAATGCAATTCATTTTCTCTGTATGATTAAATAACGTACTTCTTCAAACACATCAGACACTAATATCTTGGTCTTAGTATATTAATTTTCAAATCAGTTTTCTTCACTGCATCAATTCATTGCACATCATTTCAATTTTCAGCCAACAATATAGCAATCTTTGTTTTTAAAACTGCACAGCATCCTGTGCCATTGTGGATATAATAGCAACGCAGACTGAAGGGCTGGAATTCTCTGGGATCCTTTCAACTGGGAAGATTTTTTTTTCTTTTTACATGACAAGCAGAATACTGTTTCCCATCTGAAAACAGCAGAAAACTAGATTACTGGTATCTGATTTCTGCAGGTTGGAAGGAATTCCAGAAATTGCTTATATTAAAACTCATGGCCCAAGAATTATGATTTGCCCATCCCTGTACTATTGCAGCATAGGACCATGCACTTTTAAAAGGATTTGGAAAAATATATTTTGGACCTTACACAAATGCAAAAACTTTCTGCTGCTTATTAAAGCAACCTAACTTGTTTTGGGCCTCTGCACCAGCATGAAAGATGCCACTGCTTTAAGGCAGCAACCTCCCCCCCCCCCAACATTTTGAGCACCAGGGGGACCTCCTGTGAAGAAAGGTTTATCCGTGAGCTGGAGGGGACATTGTTTTGCATGCTGTCCACATACTGTGGACTGATGCCAGTCCACACACTGGGGGTGGAGACCCCTGCTTTAAGGGATTGCTTATTAAAGTTCATACAACTCTTAAAGCAGCTGCATCATTTTTCAGATTCCCTGTCTTAATGAAAGTTTAACAAACTGGTGCCCTATGATTTGTGTGCAAGATAATAAATATTTTCACAGGAAAAAAAACATGAAATCAAAGCATAATCTAACTGCATGTTCTACACCCAAGTTAATCTGAAATTAACAATGATCAATCAGTTGTAGAAAAACTGGATATGAGGCTCAATTTAATCCAAGGAATACATATTTCTAAAAGGAATCTCTGTTATTATAGGAAGCCCATATTCTCTGAGCCAATTTCCCTTTTATTATTAACTAGCTGTATTCGCCACGCATTGCTGTGGTCAAGTTTGGTTAAATGAAAAAGTTTCCCCTCCTACACCCTCTCAGCGACCCTCTTTCTTCTCTGCCTTGGTTTCCTCTCCCTCCCCTCCCTCTCTTACCCTACCTACCTACCTACTTTATTTCTCCCCCCCCTCTCTATCCCTCTACCTACCTACCTACTGAATTTCTCCCTCTCTCTCTCTATCCCTCTATCTACCTACCTACCTACTTACCACCTGTATTTCTCCCTCTCTCTCTATCCCTCTACCTACCTACCTACCTACCTACCTACCTACCTACCTCCTGTATTTCTCCCTCTCTCTCCCTACCTACCGACCCACCTCCTGTATTTATCCCCCCTCTCTACCTACCTATGTACCTACCTACCTACCTCCTGTATTTCTCCCTCTCTCTCTCTACCTACCCACCTACCTACCTGCCTACCTTCCCCTCCCTCTCTCTCCCCTCCCTCTCTTACTCTACCTACCTACCTACTGTATTTCTCCCCCCCTATCCCTCTACCTACCTACCTACTGTATTTCTCCCTCCCTCCCTCTCTACCTACCTACCTCCTGTATTTCTCCCCCTCTCTCCCTCTACCTACCTACGTACCTCCCTCCCTCCCTCCTGTATTTCTCCCTCCCTCTCTCTCTATCCCTTTCCCTATCTACCTACCTACTGTATTTTTCCCTATCTCTCTACCTACCTACCTACCACCTGTATTTCTCCCTCTCTCTCTATCCTCTTACCTACCTACCTACCTCCTGTATTTCTCCCCCTCTCTCTCCCTCTACCTATCTAGCTACCCATCTCCTGTATTTCTCCCTCCCCCCCTCTCTCTCCCTACCTACCTACCCACCTACTGTATTTATCCCTCTCTCTCCCTATGTACCTACCTACCTACCTACCTCCTATATTTCTCCCCCCTCTCTCTACCTACCCACCTACCTACCTGCCTACCTTCCCCTCCCTCTCTCTCCTCTCCCTCTCTTACTCTACCTACCTACCTCCTGTATTTCTCCCTCCCTCCCTCCCTCTCTACCTACCTCCTGTATTTCTCCCTCTCTCTCTCTCCCTCTACCTACCTACCTACCTACCTACCTACCTACCTACTACCTGTATTTATCCCTCTCTCTATCACCCTACCTACCTTCCTCCTGTATTTCTCCCTCCCCCCCTCTCTCTCTCCCTACCTACCCACCTACTGTATTTATCCCTCTCTCTTTCTACCTACCTATGTACTTACCTACCTACCTCCTGTATTTCTCCCTCTCTCTCTCTACCTACACACCTACCTACCCGCCTCCCGTATTTCTCCCTCCCTCTCTCTCTACCTGCCCACCTACCTACCTACCCACCTCCCGTATTTCTCCCTCTTCCTCTCTCTCTCTCTATCCCTCTACCTACCTAACTACCTACCTATTGTTGGCGGAGGGGGCAGCAGCAGGCGGGGGGAACAGCAGTGGTGGCAAGGGGGTGGCAGCAGAGGGTCAGCAGAGGTGGCGGGGGAGCAGCGGCGGCAGTGGGGGAAGCAGCGGCGGCAGTGGGGGGAGCAGCGGTGGCAGTGGGGGGGAGCAACAGTGGGTCAGCAGTGGTGAGGGCAGTGGCGGGGGTGGTGGCGGGGGGCAGTGGTGGAGGCGTGGCGGGAGGCAGTGGGGAGGCAGTGGCGGGGCAGCGGGGGGCAGTGGCAGCAGCGGTGGGTAAGCAGTGGCGGCAGAAGCAGTGGCGGCAGCAGAAGGAGCAGTGGTGGGGGGGTCAGCAGCAGTAGGGGGGAGCAGTGGCGGAGGAGAGGCCGCTGAGGAGGCAACTGTTGTGGATATGACACAGACCGCATGTGCAAGTGATGTGAGACGAAAAGCAGCCGGGTGGGGGGGACCACGAAGGGAAGGGGGCGAGTGAGCGAGTGAGAAGAACTGCAGTTGTACATTTGTGTGCCGTGTACCTGGCACCGGTGTGCCATCCACACAATCTGTACGCATCATTGGTGCTGCACTTGTAAGGAACATTGTGTGAAAATCTGGTGGAGATTGGTGCAGTATTTTCGGAGATTGGCGGTTTTGAACAAACTCATAGTTAACTTTTTATTTATATAGATTTATGATGCTAGAAATTCCAAGATAGAAAATAACAACTTGAGCGAAAGAAAAATATGACTTAAAGTACTTACTTCCAATGTTAAAGAAATATCCCCTTATATCAAGCATTATATTTATAAAGTTTTAGTATGTTAATAATACTTTAAAAGCTAATGTCATCCAATGGCAATTTATTGAATTAGATAATTTGAAAGCAATAGTTCATTTTCACAGCAAAGGTCAATGTGGATACAAAAGTTCACATTACCAAGATACTCTCTTAATACTATTATGGTGAATTGAATTACTATGTCTCATCCCATGCTTTTCAAATTAAGAACACTGTATCTTCAATTGCTTATCCCTTTAAACAGAAAAATCAACTGATACAAACCCAAACCACGCTAGGCTTTTTTCCTTCTACTGTGGTGTCTGATTCACTTTCACAGCCTTAGTGCATCATACAGCTGTGTCTCCTAATAATTTTTCTTTCAATGGTTTCTCAGTTTGGAATTATTTTAAACTTTTTTTTAATATGAAAATGATTTTTTATTATTCTCCATACCTGTCCTCTTTTTACAGACTACAAATAAATGTTAGCCAAGGTAATATCAGGAATATGATTTTCAATATTCACCAAACAGGGATGTAGTCATTTTAAATAAAACATACAAATTTAACTTTTAAAAAAAAAATCTAATATGGTCCTTGGAATTGTTTGTGTCGTGCAATATGAGATAGTTTCCCAGTCATTGCTACCTTTCATCTGGACTACAGGTAGTCCTTAACTTACAACTGATCACTTAGCAACTGTTCAAAAGTTATGGCCTATCTGAAAAAGGAAACTTATGACCTGGATCTGAAGTTCTGACACCCCCCCCCCCATCCCCCTATATAACATTTCCACACCGTGGTGCTTGGCATTACAGCCACATTTATGACCATTTGCAGCATCCTGCGGTCTCATGATCTCACTTTACCGGACATTTCTAGTTTTCAGCAAATCTGTACCATTAGTGAACTACTGCTTATATTAATTACCAGTACATTCACTTAATGACTATTGAAAAAAAGGTCATAAAATTGAGTCAGTCATATGACTGATACCACCACTGCAACTTACCATCCTAATGCATAGGCTTCCTTATAGTCATAAATCAAGTATTACCTGCACTACAAATAACATGATCTGGGCTTGTTCTTGGAGAGTGTTCAGAAGCTACAGCTACATGAATGGGCGGACCATAATCCAGTGACACTATGCTGGAAAGGAAAGAAGATGGACAATGAAGACAGATTTGGTAAGGGAGAAAGAATTTGTCATGGGACTAAAAAAAGAATTAAAGTTCTTTTATGAGGAAAATAGGCGGGAAGACTCCTCGCTACAAACTATATGGGACACTATGAAAGCGGTTATAAGAGGATATACGATAAAATTTTTGGAAATTGGAAAGAGAAAAAAGGGCCAAAATCTTAGAAGATTTAGAGAAGGAAGAGCCCTATTGCAGGTAGACCTGGGTAATGAGAGTATGAGAGAGAGAAAAGAATTCCTTAAACATAAACTAACATTATTAGATCAAGAACTGGCGAATAAACTCAAATGGGGGAGGCAACACTTCTTTGAGCATGCCAATAAAGCAGGTAAGTGGCTTTCCTATAGACTAAGAAAAGAGGCAGAAGCAAGAAAAATAGACACACTGCAAGATGAAGAGGGAACTCTTGTGGGGAACATGGAAGGGAAAAAGAGGGTGATTCAAAACTTTTTTGAAAAACTATACCAAAAGGAGAGAATACATGAGAAGCAAGTAAGAATATATTGTGAAAATTTAAAATTACCTAAGATATCAGAAAAGATGAAAAATATTGTCAACGCAGAGATTAAAGAAGGAGAAATTGAAATTGCGATTAAAAAGCAGATATGTGGCAAATCACCAGCACCGGATGGACTAGCAGATGACTTATACAAAGAAATATACGACGTATTATTGTTAAATATGAAAGACTTATTCAATGAAGTGTTAACTAAGGGCGCAGTCCCCCGGTCGTGGATGGAGGCCTACATTACACTGCTCCCCAAATCAGATTCTGACCGAACATTGATCAAAAATTATAGACCCATCTCCTTGCTCAATACAGATTACAAAATATTTATGTCAATATTAGCGGAAAGATTGAAGATTTTTCTAAATGAATACATCCACCATGATCAAAATAGATTTTTGTCAAATAGATACCTTAGAGATAATGTTAGAATTATTATGGATACAATGGAATACTATGAAACACACTCAGATAAAAATGGTTTCTTGGAATATGGAATAAAATAGTAAAATTAACAATGGCAGTGTCTTTTAAAGAAAATATGTTTAAGATGCTCTACAGATGGCATATACCACCAGCAAGAATCACAAAGATGGTTTCCGGTTCCGCCTTCCAGCGGTGACGGACGAGCCTTGGGGCTTGTCCGCCGCTTTGCTCTTTTTTCTGCCCCCCCACAGAGGCGAGACGCCCCTTCTTGGGGGTCTCCCGTAGGGCTGGCTTGCCTGGGTCGGTCCCTCCCTGCGGCAGCGGGGAAACGGCCCTTGTCTTCGGTCTAGGTGACGGGGGGTTTCCCCTTCGCCAATGGAGGACGGCAACGTATGGTGAATATGGAGAGAGCTGGATGTTCGGGTCGGAAGGCTCTCCGGGACTTTGGCGGCGAGGTGAAGAGTGAGTGATTTTAAATATATTTTTGCTGTCAGCCTGGACTGAAAGAACTTGGAGGGGGGTGTTTGTTGTCAAACCCCCCCTCGGATTCAAAGCGGCGCTTGGAAATGGCTCCTCGTTGCAAGGAAGAGGATATCCTAAATCCGGATTGTTCTGAAGCAAGGGAAAGTGATTTGCGGCTTGTCTTTTTAAAATGTATCTAAGTCCGGCTGGCTGGAAACAATCTTTCTTTTATTACTCTCTCCTGCCGGCTCTCAGTTTGGGCGGTGGAAGATGGCTGCCCGTTGTTCCTGAATGACTATTTCACTTATGGAAAGTTACCAACATCCCTTTGTGATACGGACTTCCTCTCTCTATTAATGAAGATCCTCTTGGACTAATTGATTCCTTCCCTGGAGCGCCTTCTTTGCTACAACTATTGATTGTGAAACGTGTTTTCTCTTTGGGTCTTGAACTTTTTTTTTTTTTTTTTTTGCAATCCTGATTTGAACTTTCTCTTCTCTCCTAAACTGCCATCTTAGTGACACTGACTTTAACAGCTTACCATGGCACAAAAATCAGAACTGGCAGGTTTGGAACAAAGAATGACATCTATGGAGAATGTGTTACAAGTTTTGGTGCAAGAAATTAAGGCTTTGAGAGAAGATCGTACCAGGTTAAAACAGGATATTCAGGAAACACGGAAGCAAGTGCTGGAAAACACACAGAAGACTGAGGAGCTGCAAGGGGGGCTGGCTGGGGCAAAGGGAGAGCTTAAAAATGTTAATAGTGAGATTGGAGAATTAAATGGGCATATGTCTAGGATGGATTTTGAAAGGATGTTATATTATTTAAGATTTCAGAACATTTCTGAAGAGCCTGGTGAATGTCTTCCTGAACTCATGAGCACAATTTTAGCAGATTATTTAAATAAACCCAAAGATGAGATCAGGGGGGACATTGACCTAGTCTACAGAATAAACTCTGCATATGCCAGGATAAATGAGGTACCCAGAGAGATACATATTAAATTTGTTAGGAGGTCAACAAAGGAGGGAATTTTGAAGGCGCAGAGAGGTGGTCCGTTAATTTACCAGCAAAAAGTAGTCACTATCTTGAAGCAGATCCCTAAAAAAATTAGAGAGATGAGAAGGAAATTTTCCTTCTTATCCAAAAAATTGTATGACCATGGGATTTGGTTCAAGTGGGCGATGCCTGAAGGAATGTTGGTGTTCTGGGAGGGAGGAAGAATAAGGATTAAAACAATTGCTGAGGCGGAAGCCTTTCTTAAAAAACATTCCTCTGTCCTGGGGGAAGATCCAGGGGGGGCAGGGGGGCCACGGCCCTGCCCGCTGGGGGCCTGGAGGGAGAGACAGAATACACAATTGCCAAGAGACTTAGATCCAAAAAATAACTTTGCTTTGACTTTTGATTAATATTGTATAACATCTGTATCTGGATTTTTGCAAATGGATGACAGCATAGAATTGAGAATTTAGAAGTATGTACTTGTTTTCACCTCGTAGTATTTATGAAAAATGTTTTTCTTTAACGATTTATTATGAAGCCCTGGAAGGGCCAATGACTCCGACGCGAAAGTTCTCAAAATTTCTTTTGTATCCCTTACCCTACCCGATTGAAAAATTGTAAAAACTAATAAAACTTTTTCAATATCAAAAGAATCACAAAGATGTTTCCGGAACGCCTGAAGAATGTTGGAAATGCAAGTCAGCCAAGGGCACATTCTACCATCAATGGTGGACATGACCACAAGCCCAAAGATATTGGGGTAAGATAAAAGATTGGCTTACGGAGATTATAGGAAGCACCTTTCAACTAAAACCAGAGGCTTATTTATTGGGGATAAACCCCGGAGGCATAAGGAAGATAGACTGGTATCTTTTCACACATATTACCACTGCAGCCAGAATAGTATATGCAGTTTTGGAAAGGGAAAGAACTACCATCAGACCAACTAATTATCAACAAAATCTTCTGGTATGCTGAATGCGACAGACTAACATATATTCTTAAAGACAGACAGGAAACAATATTTTATCAAAGTTGGGAAAAATGGTATGAATGGATAGAAGTAAAAAGATTACGGGATAAGCGATAGGGAAAAATATACAATGTAGATATGTAAATAGTAAATAAAATAAGTATATGGAGCAGTAACAATTATAAAGAATTAATAAATGTAAGATATAGATAAACAGAAATAACTATAATAACTGGAAAGGTAGTAAGATGATATATGATGTTACCTGGTAACTGTAGACATATAGGGGGTGAGTCACTCCCAGTTATATCTATGTAGTTTTGTTTTGTCAATGTCCTATTTCTGTTTTTTTTTTCTGTTACTAGTTTATAATAAAATTTATTAAAAAAAGAAGAAGATACAGCTGATGAAAATTCAGCTACTTGCCTGCTAATTGGTAATAGCAGATATAGAGATGCTTACATATTTATTTAGAAACTAACTAACTAGCGATTGATTTCCTGGTTCAGGGTTCTGAGTTCTAAATCTCCATTTGCCTTGGAACATAGGTACTCCACATACTTGTAGAATTGGCCTTCCTGATACACAATAGCAGAACAGTCGTTATAGTGTCTTGTGGAAAAGGTTTCCCCAAAGTAAAATGGACCTCTCCTTTTTAAGATTCAATGAGAAGGCTGCACACACGATACGATCCAAAACCTCTAAATTGTCACTGGGATGGAAGCTCTACTGATTTTTATGTGCATCATATGTGCATCCATTACGGCTGTTATCTTGACTTTTTGGACC
Organism: Rhabdophis nuchalis; assembly: GCA_039707465.1. Classification (NCBI taxonomy): domain Eukaryota; kingdom Metazoa; phylum Chordata; class Lepidosauria; order Squamata; family Natricidae; genus Rhabdophis; species Rhabdophis nuchalis. The sequence goes on from CM077647.1 coordinate 69,629,372, forward strand.
ATTCTGGTCCATGTTTTGCATGTGTTGCCATGGACATGCCCATAGAAATCACTACAAAGAACACATGGTTTCTGATTTTTCAAACCCCTGGCTTTTTGGGTGGTGAGGAAAGTCTCTTCTTTTTTCCCATGATATAAAGTAGCAACTACAAAGTCATATGAATGCAAAACAATAATGTAGCAAAGAGCAGCACCATGGTGCCTCTGAAGTAAAAGCCTATAGAGTAAATTCTACCACATGTCAGAATGTGCAAAGTAATGTGTTTGTTTGTTTTGTATGTTGCCCACCTCACCAAGAGGCAACTCTAGGTGGCTTACAATTAAATAAAAACATCAAGATAAAACATTAAAATATTAAAGTAATAAATATTAACATTAGAATTGATTAAAAATCATTAAAAGTGGGAAAAGAAGAGAGCAAGATGCACATGGGGAAGAGGTGGAGTCTTATCTCAGTCTTATCTCACCTTCAGAATGGCATGCCTCCATTGGGACCCCAGGCCAGATGACAGAGCTAGGTCTTCAGGCTCTTTTGAGTGAGTGCAGATCTCACCTTGAGGGGTGCATGATGTTCTAAAGGGCAGGAACCACAACAGAAAATGCTCTTCTCCTGAATTCTACCAGCCAGAATTTTTTGACTTATGAAGTCCTCTCCTGGAAGCACAGTGGCATGGAACAAGGCCATTGAGGAGAGACAGTTCCTCAGGTAACTTAGACACATGTCTAAAGGGCTTTATAGATGACTTTTAGATAGTTTTTAAATTTGGGGATTTTAATCTGGTTTTAGCACAGGTTCTATTGAATTAGTTTTTTAAATTTTATATGATGTTTTGTATGTATTTTAATTTTCCTGTGCGCCGCCCTGGGTCCGTTTGGAGAAGGGCGGGGTATAAATTGAATAAATATAAATATATAATATACAATCAATATTTTGAATTGTACCCAGAAGCAAACTGGCAACCATTGCAGCTGGTGCAACAGCAGTGAACCATAGACTACCCTAAGGGTCCCAAAAACTCTGTGTGGCTGTAGTTTCCAAATACTCTTCAAGAGCAGTCCCATGTATAGTGCTTATAAACTTTTCTTATGCATTGAGCCAATTCATCTTAGTTTGGAACTAATATCTGATAAACTATGCCGTTCTTAGAAGTTCAGTATTTCAGCCTTAGCTTTGGATTGTGATGTGAGCTTTCTAGGCTGCTAATTCCATGTTTACTATCTTTCTACTGATTGCATTACAGATACCAATTGTAGCCTGGGAGTGGAATGCAACGTGCTCAGCATGCAAAAGATTCAACTTTCCATTTTTGATATCTTCAGTAGAAAAGGGATCAGGAAACAGGTCTAAAAGAAGGCTGAGTGGAGCCCAGAAGGCTGCTGCTAGCCAGAGTAAACAACAGCCATCAAAAAGCAGTCTGGTCGAAATAATAAAGCAATTTCTTCCATAAGAAATATATGAAGCTTTGCATAGCATTGTTGGTTGAACTAATGCTAGATTTTTACCTTACTCAGTTTGTTTTCTTCCTTAAGTTGATGGGGTATACAGTGCAGCAATTCAGCAATTATCTATTTTAAACCTAGGGAATATAACAGCCATTTTATTGACTCTCTCCAATAAAATAGAAACAGCTTTCTACACTATCAGTTTTTAAAAATATAAAGAAACATTAAGCCCCAAATGTCATTCTGTTCATGATTTTGGATTGAAAACAAGAATATTATGCCTCAATGCCTCCATATACCAATGCAAATCTATATGTTGAAAAGAAGTAGCAAAGCGGAACCAGTTGCAACAACAAGCATAGTTTGGGGTTTATCCCAGGAGCTTTAAAAGGAATATCATAATTAATATAAAGAAATCTTTTTCTTAAAATGTCAGCCTGTTTGCTATAAAAGATGAAGATCCGGTAACATTCATAAAATTTCTAACTAAAGGAATTTTGGAGCAAATATTGAATGTAGAATGAATATATATACATACATTATAAACACACATATACATATAAACACACACATACACACACATGCATATTCATATACACATATTTTTGTTGCATTTGTGCTGATAAATAAATGAAGGGAGACTAGCATAGATCTATTTCAAGCTATTTAACTCTCATCAGCTAGCCATACCCTTACTGGGATTTGAACCTGGGCTGTTTTAAAATGTTAGGCAGTTGTATTAGCCACTAAGCCACAAGCTCTTCTCCCTTATCAGCTGAGCCAAGGAAATAAGTAAGTGTTATGTCAAAACACCTGGTAGGCCAAATATGAGAGGGATTATACTGCTTAACTGCCTAACATGTAAAAACAGCCCAGGTTCAAATCCCAGTAAGGGTATGGCTAGCTGATGAGAGCTAAATAGCTTGAAATAGATCTATAACTAGTCTCCTTTTATTTATTTGTCAGCACAAATGCAACACAAACATGGTTTCCTACCTGGAAGGCTCCTAGGGTGGAGCTGAAAGGAAAAAGGGAAGCAGTATGCTCCCTCCCATATTTGGGCATACCAGGTGCTTTGACATAACACATATATACATATACATATGTAACTTCTCTAAAGTCAGTGGAATTAAGTCTAATTAAAACTGACTCCACCTGTACAGAATTCTCTCCAGCTGGTGCTGTCAGCATTTGTTTAATGTTTGAATGCCAATAGGGTGCCCACTTGGGCATAGATCTCTGCCCTACTAATGATGAATGCTTAAGTAAAATGACCCAATTTACAGGGTAATCCTATGCACCTATCTATTCAGCAATTCGTTTAACTCCATCCAATGACATGTATTCCAGGTATGTGTTTGAACTTGCAACCTTAACTATATAATTTTATATAGATGAAATTTTAAAACATGAAATGCCATACAAAATACTTTTTCACCATATATGACCATCTTCACACCTAAATAAATATGCAAGTGTTTATTCTCTGAACAACTACCGTCCATCTACCCTCACAACTCATTGCATGTTATCAAATTAATCTATAGATTTCTGCAAAAAATTTACAGTCTATCTATAATCCTTTCTCTAGTTCTTTGCTTCTGCCTATTCCATCAGCATGTTTAGTGGACGACATCCTTTATACTATTCCATAGTAATTATATTTTGCATATAATTCATTTTATATTCAAGTTAGGGTTTTAAATTGAGCAAATGTTCACCTCCATGTTCTGCAATGAAACAAATATGTACAGATTAATATTTGGAAGATTTAAAAGGCAAACCCTGACATTTAACCTTTGAGCCCTATGCTTTCATCAATATGTAGGAAATAATCTTGAGAATCTTTAAATCTACCAATGTGTTCAATCTGCCCGATGGGGAGCCCTACAGATTAAGCAGAGATTATTTTTGAGGAAAGATGCTTAGGGTTATGCCGTTCTTGAAATCTCTCATTCATCATGCAAGAGAGACATTGAAATGAAAATCAAATATCTTAGCCAATCAAGCTTTTTACTTAAGTAGTCAAAGAACTAAATTAAACTACTCCTGTATGTGGGGAGAGAACTCTTACACAAATTGGTTTAACTGCATTTATTCCCAAATAATTTAACTCAGGTTAAAAAAAGAAGATATATATTCATCTCTTTTTTTAAAAATGAAGTCACCTATTAATGCCACTAAACTCCAAACTGAATTTTACTAATGTTTTGCCATCAGCACTTTACTATATCTCACATTTCCTTAAAAAGATCTATAGACAATTGTATATTTTCCTGTAATTATTATACAAATACAATATTTTCTATTGTCTGTTACTAGCTAGATTGCATTGGAACATTTTATGTTAAATACAAGAGGATCTGGAAATTACATTTGGGGATGGACTATCATCTGGCCCTTTACAGGAACTACCTCAATCAATCAGACCAATGATGAAGTATTTTCCACTTTGTCCACACATTCTTTTCAGATTTTCCTGGCTTGGTGTCCAGAGACATCACTTTTGGCTCCAGTGTCATCATTCCCAGTCAATCAATTGTTGGAAATTGGAAAACAGTAACACCTAAAGATTGAGAAAGGTAGCTTTCTGATAAGCATCTGATGTGATGTACGGGGAAGGTTATGGAATTATCACAGTATTATAATTCTCCCATTTAAGGCCATTCACAACTTTCTTCACAAGTGGATGGAAAATGTAAGAATGAGCAAATTGTTCATCTTTACACTGATTTACAAATGATTATTTCTGTTTTCTGAAGTTAAATCTCAAATATAGGCCATATAAAGCATCCCAAAACAAGACAGGCAAGTGGAAACTATCTTGTTCTGTTGTTAGAAGACATGTATATTGGAGTTCAAATAACACAGTGTATTCTAAATAATAAACTGGGATTCCCTCAGTCTCTAGGCATTGTCACATAAATCTGCACAAATATTGGTCCTATCCAAACAACAACTGGTCGTCCGTTGTCTGCCACATCAGTTTAATGTGTGAGGTGGATCTGAGGTCTGAAGGATCTGATGCAATAATTGCCACTGAACAGAGAGGGAATTAAACACTCTTCCTTACCTGATAAAATTTGGGAATTTATACTGAATTTAAGCAGTATAGTCAGCATTTTAAAAGTTGCTTTCTCTTTAAAAGTAAGTCTGGGAATTAGATCATCCATGAAAGGAGAAAAAGACTTTAGGGCAGGGTGACTTAGAAATAGAAATCACAAAATGAGTTTAAAAAAAAAACTTTTCCAAGTGAAAATCCTTCAATAAAAATCCTTCATAATTGCTTTAAACGCTTTTTCTATATCATCACCTTCATCAGTGGAAGCCCAAAGGTTCAGTTATACCACTCATTTCTTTTGATACCCTTAAATCAATTGGGGGCATCGGGGCAAATAGTTGCTTCCAGTACTACTGGAAACTAATGCTGCAAAGGTATCCCGGATTATCTGTGCTCGGGACAGTGGGAAACCTGCCTATTATCACTGTTTTCAATCTGGCGAAATTGACCAAGGATTGTAGATAGTCTTAGTCAATGTGTGAAATTGATTAAATTTAGAAAAGACCGTGGAAATGAACGGGACAGATTTCCCGTTTGGCTAATTTAACACGCCGATTGTCGCCATCTGGGTCCTACCCAATAAAGGCTGCCCGATCTTTAATCAGAGAGAAGATACGAAACCTGAGATCCAAGCATTCGTCTAAATCACCGGCACACAATGTCTCCGAAAAAAGTTAGCAAACACGCCCTCTGTAATGCAGAACCAAGCAGCTTCGGGAGATCCGGGAAGCGCATTGCTCCCTTACCTGCACAACCCGATCTATATAGAAGCAAGGGTTCAATAGTACACCGTGTCTTTCTGGACGGCGATCAAGCGGGAACCTCCAGGACTCCTGAAAATCTCCCTTTCAGCAAAGGCGTTGTGCGGTGGAGGGGAACTGCTGCCAGAGAAGGGAGCTTCATGCCTCCGGAAAGCCGGGCTCCATCCTCCAATCGTCGCCCGCGCAAGAGTGGGAGAATCGGTCCAGCACCACCGCTTTAGACGCGCTTCCCCCTCTTTCTGAAGAAGCGGGTGGGCACCCAGCATCAGAAGAAGCAGAGGCTGGGCAGCGGGCGGGGAAAGGGGGAAGCTCTACTCGCGCGCCCCCTGGAGGACCCAGGCAATTACAACAAATACCCGTCCCCGCCCCTTTCCCTTCCGACCCTGAAATGTTTTACTTTTTCGTTGTTGGAAACCCCCACCCCCACCACCATTTCATTACAAAATAGATGCTTGCTCCCTCGCTCAAGTTCTTTCCTCCAGGTATTAGAATGTTCAGTGTATTGCAACAGAGAGCTGGCCAAACGAGCAACAAGGGGATAAAAATGGAATTAGGAACTGAAGTAAAGCTCTTGAGTTTTCTACGCCGTGTTTCCTCACCCTATATTACTGTATGGTTATTTCAGTGCATCACACTTTCATCAATTTAGGATTCTAAAAGAGGACTCAGTTGCCAAAAAATTGTAGACTCAAATTTTCACAATCTGGTGTTCTCCAAATGTTTACTACTACAATGCTTATCTTTTCCTTCCAACCACTAGATCAGTGGTGGGCAAACTTATTAGTCAATAGAGCCAAATATCAACAGTACCACTACTGACATTTCTTTTGAGAGCCAAAAGGTGTGGCCTGCTTTGTGGGAGTGGCTCAGCAGTCATGTGACCTGGTGGGCGTGACCAACTTGGAAAATGTGGTGAAACTCACTTAACGGTCTTGTTTAGCAACCAAAATTTTGGACTCAATTGTGGTCATAAGTTCTTTCTTTCTTTCTTTCTTTCTTTCTTTCTTTCTTTCTTTCTTTCTTTCTTTCTTTCTTTCTTTCTGCCGTTTCTGGCTGGTCTTCCATCTTCTGAAGATGGTAAAAATGGATTTATGGGCACTCGTTATATATAAAGGCAGCCTCTTTGGGATGCTGGTTTGAATCCAGGAAATGACTCAGAGGATGTGATTCCTTTGAAATGACCACTGGGAGAAAAATAGATCTTTAACCTGGTTAACCAAACAGGTAGCTTGAGGTGGAGAGGATGAAGGAAATAGGAAAATAGATTTCTTCCTTTCCTTCCATTGCCTCTCTCCCCCTTCCTCCCTTCTTTCCTTCCCTCCTCCTACCCTCCATCCCTCTTTCTTTCTTTCCTTCCTTCCTTCCTTCACCCCTCCCTTCCTCCTCCCGCCCCCTTCTTTCCTTCACTCCCTCCCTCCCACCTTCCATTCATCTTTCTTTTTCTTTCTATTTTTCTTTCTTTCTCTTTCTCTGCTTTTTTGTCTCTCTCTCTCTCTGTATCTGTCTCTCTCTCCTCCCTCCACACATCTCTGTCATTCTTTGTGTGTGTGTGTGTGTGTGTGTGTGTGTGTGTCTGTCTGATTCCTTCTCTCCCTCCCTCTCTCTATTTCTGTCTCTCTATTTCTGTCTCTCTGTGTGTCTGTCATTCTCTCCCCCCCCCCCCAGGAAGCAGCAGAGGGGAGGCTATGGCTGCCTCATCCTGCAGTGAGCGGGTGGGCGGGTGGGGGGAGGACCTGAGGCTGCAGCTACCTTAAGCGCCACCGAGGCCATCCAGGCACCACACGGGACTGGGAGGGAGGTGGGCGTGCAGCGCCTGGATGGCCTCGGCGGTGCTTAAGGTAGCCGCAGCCTCGGGGCCTCCCCTGCCAGCCTGCCCGCTCACTCGCTGCGGGATGAGGCAGCGGTAGCCTCCCCAGCCAACATGCCGGCCCCTCTGGGTAGTCCCGGAAAGTGCACCGCAGTGGCTGTCAGAAGGAGCTGGTGGAGGCGCGCTCGGCCATCCTGCCCGACGCACCTGCCCGTGACCTCAGACGGTGGGAGCTGCACGTCGCAGGGCTCGGGGGCAGCAGCAGCTCCCTATGAAACAGACGGAGTCTGCCCGTGGCTGGGTGGAGGAAGAGCCGCACTCGAGGGGCCAAAGAGCCCTTGTGGCTTGCGAGTCGTGGTTTGCCGACCACTGAGAATCTCTGTGAATCTCTCTGCGTGAGATGGGGCCTAGGGAGGCAGTTGGGCATGTTAGTTGTATACCTGGCTCCTCGCTATGCAACAACAGCCCTGCCCGAGCTCCTAGAGGTGATAGCCGAGGCGGCAGTTGAGACCCCCAGACTGGTAGTCATGGGGGACTTTAACTTGCCGTCGGCGGGCGAAGCCTCTGAAGCAGCTCGGGAGTTCATGGCCTCCATGACGGCCATGGACCTGACCCAGGTAGTTTTAGGCCCTACTCACGAGGGGGGAAATACGCTGGATTTGATCTTTGTCTCGGGACAGTGGAGTTGTGATCTGGGAATAGGGGATTTAGTCATCACTCCCTTGTCATGGACAGATAATGCTCTCCTTCAGCTGGACTTTCCAATCGCTTCACCTCACCGCGGGGAGGCGGAACCAGATACTCCTAGATGGTTCCGCCCCAAGCTTCTAATGGACCCGGAAAGATTCCAGAGGGAGCTTGGGCCAATTCCTGTGACCCTGCCTCGCGACTCGACTGAGGACCTAGTGGCCGCATGGTTAAGTGCGGCCGCAGGGGCCTTGGACCGAGTCGCACCCTTGCGGCCTCTCTTGCGGCGACGAACCACCCAGGCTCCCTGGTTTACTGAGGAGTTTTGGGAGATGAAGCGCCACAAGAGATGCCTAGAGAGCAGATGGAGATCCTCTCGCTCCGAAGCCGACCGAACACTAGTGAGAACCCATATTAGGGCTTACTTAGTGGCGATAAGGGTGGCCAAACGTGAGTATTGTGCCACCCCTATTGCATCCGCAGATAACCGCCCTGCTGCCCTGTTTGGGGTGACCCACTCCCTCCTTCACCAGAGGCCACGGGAAGCCCCGCTGCAAGGGCGAGCAGAGGAATTTGGGATTTATCTGCAGGAGAAAATCACTCGGATTCGGCATGAGCTACCCTCCATCGACAGTGGTCCTGTGGGACTGTCCGATACTAGTCTTGAGGTTCCTTCTTGGGAGGAATTTGACTTTGTTACCACCGAGGATATGGACAGGTTGTCAAGGAGACTTAGGGCAACCACATGTTTATTGGACCCGTGTCCCTCCTGGCTTGTACTGGCATCCTGGGAGACAACACGAGGCTGGCTCCAGGGCATTGTCAACGCATCTTTGAGTGAGGGGTCCTTACCTGCTGTCTTGAAAGAGGCGGTAGTGAGGCCCCTCCTCAAGAAGCCGTCCCTGGACCCAGCATTGTTGGAGAACTATCGTCCGGTCTCCAACCTTCACTTTTTGGTGAAGGTTGTTGAGAGTGTGGTAGCCCAACAGTTTCCGCGACACCTGGAGGAAGTTGATTATCTAGACCCGCGCCAGTCCGGCTTCCGACAGCACCGAGACGGCATTGGTCGCGTTGGTTGATGATCTCTGGAGGGCGCGGGATAGAGGTTATTCCTCTATCCTAGTCCTATTAGATCTCTCGGTGGCTTTTGATACCATCGACCATGGTATCCTATTGCACCGACTGGGGGGGTTGGGGCTGGGAGGCACCGTTTTGTGGTGGTTCTCGTCCTACCTCTCTGGTCGGTCGCAATATGTGTTGACGGGAGGGCAGAGGTCGACCTCGAGACCCCTCTTATGTGGGGTTCCTCAGGGGTCGGTCCTCTCGCCCCTCCTGTTTAACACATACATGAAGCCGCTGGGTGAGATCATCCGTGGTTTTGGGGTGGAGTACCATCTGTACGCTGACGACACTCAGCTGTACATACCCACCCCAGACCACCCCAACGATGCCGCCGAAGTGCTGTCCTGGTGTTTGGAGGCCGTACGGATCTGGATGGGTGGTAACAAACTCAAGCTCAACCCTGCCAAGACTGAGTGGCTGTGGTTTCTGGCACCCCGGTTCAGCCAGATTACTCCAACTCTGGCCATTGGGGGCGAAACACTGGCCCCCGTGGAGAGGGCGCGCAATTTGGGTGTCCTCCTGGATTCCCGGCTGTCCATGGAGGACCATGTGGCGGCCGTGGCCAGGGGGGCGTTTCATCAGGTACGCCTGATGCGCCAATTGCGCCCCTTACTGGACCGGGCTGCCCTTCGCACAGTCACTCAAGTTCTCGTGACGTCCCGACTCGACTACTGTAATGCTCTCTACATGGGGCTTCCCTTGAGGTGCACTCGAAAGCTACAGTTAGTCCAAAATGCAGCCGCACAGGTGATTATGGGAGCCACCAGATGCTCCCACATAACACCGATCCTGCGCGAGCTGCATTGGCTTCCTGTGGCCTTTCGGGTGCGCTTCAAGGTTTTGACGACCATCTTTAAAGCGCTCCATGGCTCGGGGCCTAGTTATATGCGAGACCGCCTCCTGCCCCATACATCCCTTAGACCGATACGCTCCCACAGAGAGGGCCTTCTCAGGGTGCCGTCGGCCGGGCAATGCCGACTGGCGACACCCAGGGGAAGGGCCTTCTCTGTGGCGGGCCCAGCCCTTTGGAACGACCTACCCCCTGAATTACGCACTATCACCGACCTCCGCCTCTTCCGCCAATGTCTAAAGACATACCTTTTCCAACAAGTCGGCCTAGCCTAACCTCCCACGGGGACTTTTTAGAAAGTTTTAAATTGGGTATTTTAAAATTTGGTTTTTAGCATAGGATTAGGATTGTTTAATATTTATTTTAATTATGTATTTATTTTTGTATGTTTTTAAATTTCCTGTACGCCGCCCTGGGTCCTTTGTGGAGAAGGGCGGGATATAAATATAAATAAATTCAAATTCAAAATTCACTGCACTAGATGATAGAACCTGTAATTTATTTAATATCTTCAATAAAGGTAGCAAAAAATTGAGATGTGTTCAATTCCTTTATCTTTGTCTTGCACATAGCAGAAGCATTACTTAATAGGGAAACTACACTTCCAGTCCTCTGAATAAAACAAACCAGTGAAATGTTTCAAAGCTTTAGAGAGGCTTTTTTTTTTTTTTTGGTAATCTTTATTAGTGTATATATAAAAAATTAAACATTTAACAGGTATAAGGTAGGGGTATTGGAGAGGACGTACAAGGGTAAAGAAGGGGGGGTAGGGGGATACAAACTGGGGATATATCTACTCCCCTGATTTAAGAAGTATATTTGTCCCAGTTTAACATCAGTTGTTATTTGTGTTCATATTTGGATGCTTACATTTGAGTCTATAACATTGTCTTAAATATAGTATTGTCTTATAACTCCTTATATCTATTTCGCTGTTATTCTATCTAGTTAGTTTCTTTGTTATCCGTCATTCTCTTACCATACCATCTGTACCATTTCTCCCAGGATTGGGCATAGATTGAGGTTGACTTGTCCTTTAAGATATACGTTAATTTATCCGATTCCGCACAGCTGAAGATTTTAGATATGATTAAGCTTTCAGTTGGTGGGTTGTTATTTTTCCACTGCTGTGCAATGGCCATTCTGGTCGCTGTTGTGATGTGTGTGAAGAGGTACCAGTCCTGATTTGGGATCTCTTGTGGTTTAATACCGAGCAAGTATAATTCAGGTTTAAGGGGGAAATTAGTGCCTGTTATTTCCATGAGCCAATTTTGTATTTTTTTCCAAAGTAGTACAGAGATTGGGCAAGTCCACCATTGGTGAAAAAATGTGCCCCTAGCTGTTTTGCATTTCCAACACCTGTCCGATGAGTTTGGGAACATGTGGGCAATTCTAGCTGGTGGTAAATACCATCTGTAAAGCATTTTATATAGATTCTCCTTAAAGGAGGATGAGAGGGTCATTTTCAAAGACTTTTTCCAAATGGTTTGCCAATTTTCAAGGTTGATGTTCTTACCTATATTCCTTCCCCAGGCGATCATAGTGCCTTTGATTATTTCTTCGCCTATATACCTTTGTAGTAATAATTTATAAGCCTTAGAAATGAATTTGGTTGGTGAATCCCATAGAACCTTATCTATATCTTGGTTTGTTGAGTATATTCCGGGTTCGTATTTATCCTTAGTAAATTTAGATACTGCCTGATTATATGGCCACCAGTCTATCTCCCAACCCCTTAGCTGTAGATCTGCCCTTGTTCTAATATTGCCCCCTTCATCTATTAAGTCTCCGTATGTTATATTTCTTTTGGGATTATGGACAGTTGGGTAGGTTGCAGCTTCAATTGGGGCTAGCCACCTTGGAATTTGAGTGTTGTTGCCTAATCTTTTGCCAAGTTGTATAAAGAGTTGCCCTCGTATAGTGAGTAGTAAAGCTTTGGGGTTGTCTATTGTTCCTGGGCCAAAGTGACGAGTGCCATCCCTGAAGCAAATCATATCCTTCTATTGATAATATTCGTCCTCTTGTTAGGGTAATCCAATCTTTAACCCAGATCAAAATAGAGGCATGATGATAAAGTTCCCAATTTGGGAGACCCAAGCCTCCTTTTAGCTTGTGTTCCTGAAGCATTTTCTTTTTTATGCGTGCTTTTTTTCCTTGCCATACAAATTTTAATGAGATGTGGTCTAGCTTTTGGAAGAATTCTTTATTTAATTTTGTGGGAGCTGTTTGGAATAAGTATATCCATTTTGGGGGGATGTATGCTTTTATGGCAGCTATCCCCCCTTTAGAGAGGCTTTTTAACTCTACCACATTAGACAAAAGAATATGATACAAACATCTCACTTTCTCTCTTGTAATTAGATACAGGCTGCTGATTATGCTTTAACCTATTGCACATCACCTAAATAAGAGCCAGTTTGGTACAGTGGTTAGGGCATAAAGCTAAAAAACTAGGATATCATGACTTCTAGTTCTGCCACAGATGAATGACTTTGGAGCAGCTCCTATCTCTTAACCCTAAGAAGCAAGCAATGGCAAACCACTTCTAAAATCTTGCCAAAACTGCAGAGACTTGTCCAAGTAGTTGCTAGGAGTCAAAACTGATGGCGGGCTACTTTGACATACTGGTTAAGGAACTGAATTAGAAACCAGTACACAATGAGTTCTAGTCCCAGCTTGGACACAAAAGCAACTGCATGATCAGAAGCAGTCTCTTGTCCCAGGAATGGGCAATGGCAAACTACCTCCAAAATCTTGCCAAAAAAGTTACTGGACATGCCCAATGACTGAAGGGCACAGAAAAATCATTATCTTGATATCTCAAAATTACTGATGTAGCGGGAACTAACGGGTCAGAGGTATAAAATTATTCAACTTTTCACACTCTGTCAGGTGGGTCCTTTCCTAAAAGTGGTTTTATTGCAGACAATAAACTTTTTTTTAGAAGCATGTATTTGTATGGAAGATAAGGCTCTCTTCATGAAGAATAGATTCCTCAATACAAATATTGGAAAACATAAAGCAGAATTCATTTAAACTCCATTGAACTAAACCTAATTGAATACTATGGATGAAAAATTGACAACTGGACAAACATTAATTGGCATGGACCAGAATTTATTTTAGAAAAACAAAACCATCATTTAAAAGGAATTGTCTAGTCCAGTGGTCGGCAAACCGCGGCTCGCGATCCACAAGCAACTTTTTGGCCCCTCTTCCTCCACCCAGCCACGGGCAGACTCCGTCTGTTTCATAGGCGGCGGCTGCTGCCCCCAAGCCCTGCGACACACAGCTACCGCAGTCTGAGGCCACCCGGCAGGCGCGTCGGGCAGGATGGCCAAGCGTGCCTCCACCAGCTCCTTCCGACGGCCACCGCAGCGCACTTTCCGGGGCTACCCAGAGAGGCTGGCATGTCAGCTGGGGAGGCTACAGCTGCCTCATCAGTGAGCGAGTGGGCGGGCTGGCAGGGGGAGGCCCCGAGGCTATGGCTACTTTAAGTGCTGCCAAGGCCGTCCAGGCGCTACATGGGGCTGGGAGGGAGGTGGGCATGTGGCGCCCAGATGGCCTTGGCGCTGCTTAAGGTAGCCACAGCCTCAGGGCCTCCCCACGCCAGCCCGCCCACTCGCTCACTGATGAGGCAGCTGTAGCCTCCCCAGCCGACATGCCGGCCCCTCTGCTGCTTCCTGGGGGGGGGGGAGAGAATGACAGACACACACACACAGTGACAGAGATGGGTGGAGGGAGGAGAGAGAGACAGATACAGAGAGAGAGAGACAAAAAGAAAAACAGAGAAAGAGAAAGAAAAATAAAAAGAAAGATGAATGGAGGGTGGGAGGGAGTGAAGGAAAGAAGGGGGAGGGAGGAGGGAAGGAGGGGTGAAAGAAGGAAGGAAGGAGGGAAGGAAAGAAGGGAGGAAGGGGGAGGGAAGCAATGGAAGGAAGGAAAGGAAAGCAAAGGAAGAAATCTATTTTCCTATTTCCTTCATCCTCTCCACCTCAAGCTACCTGTTTGGTTAACCAGGTTAAAGATCTATTTTTCTCCCAGTGGTCATTTCAAAGGAATCACATCCTCTGAGTCATTTCCTGGATTCAAACCAGCATCCCAAAGAGTCATGGGCTGCCTTTATATATAATGAGTGCCCATAAATCCATTTTTACCATCTTCAGAAGACGGAAGACAAGCCAGAAATGGCAGAAATGGCAGAAAGAAAGAAAGAAAGAAAGAAAGAAAGAAAGAAAGAAAGAAAGAAAGAAAGAAAGAAAGAAAGAAAGAATAAGCAAGACTGTTAAGTGAGTTTCACCACATTTTCCAAGTTGGCCACACCCACCGGGTCACATGACCACTGAGCCACTCTCACAAAACAGGCCACACCTTTTGGCTCTCAAAAGAAATGTCAGTAGTGGTACTGTTGATATTTGGCTCTATTGACTAATAAGTTTGCCCACCAGTGGTCTAGTCAATCATTGCCATTATTTTTATTTGCAATGAATATTTCTTAATTGCCATAGATTTTTGCTTTTCTTCACGTCATCAGACTTACATGTTAGTAGATGCATTTTCTCTATTACATTATACAAAATAACCTGAGTCATTTGCAGATTAAGATAATGAGTTGACCATATCAAGATGTCCATAATAAATCTATAAATAAATCAATTCAATATTCTATTAAAATTCCACATGAGACTACCTTTGACTTTAAAAATCTGGTCATTATTTGTCTGTTTCCCATTTAATCTCTTTCCTATGTCTATTGTAATCAGCAAAATAATAATAATAATCAATGTCATCTTCTTGATTCCTTATTTAGAACATCTATGGCAAAACAATATAGCTATTTACCTCTCCTGGTCCTGAGACCAAATTTAATTTTATCATTGTTGCTTTGAATAGAGACATAGGCTTTTATAATAGCAACATCCTATTGTAGTTTTTTCCTATTTCCAAATGCTAGAATTGTTTAGATATTATCAATCTTAGTTTCATTTACATAATATCTCCTTCTCTGACTAGGGTAAAGAAGGTAAGTTTAATTTTTTTTCCTGAATATGGCCAAAGATTATCAATTGTATGATTATGGCTAGTGCCCACCTCCAAACCCCAGTGGCATATTTTCCTGTCTATTGCTATTACAGAAAGATGTTGATCCATTATCTAGATCTTATGCTTAAATTGCTTTTGTGAAACCAGAACTGTTATGAGATACCTTGTAGGAATTGCTTGTGCCATTTATTTGAACAAAGGGAAGGAAACTAATGTTCAAGATTTGGCAAGCATCTATATACCAGAAAGAAAGAAAGGTTTGGTTGGGAAAATACCACCCTTTAGTAAGATTCTGCAGTTGGTTCTTAGTATCTCTGTCCCCTCATCACCAAGGCAGAATGCATTTGGGGATCCTTGAAATTCACATTGCTCATATTCATATTTCCTCTATCCATTTGTCTTCCAGATCCCTATTTTGATCTCCTTCCACAATATCATGCCTTTATAAATACATTTTTTAACATTATGTTATCACCAGGAGATCAAACTTTGTGTAGTGGTTAAGTTGCCAGACTAGAAACAGGAAAGTGGTGAGTTTTAGTCCTTTCTTAAGCACAAAAAATGGCTAGGTGACTTTGGACCATTCACTCTTTCTCAGTTCTACCTACTACATAAAGCTGTTGTGGGGAAAATAAGAGGCAGGAGCATTATGAATACTGTCTTGATTTCTATGAAATCAATTGCTGGGATATCAATGTAACAAAATTATAAAAGCCTAAAATTGTTGTGTGGGTTTGAAAATGTTGCAAAATGAGCATAATACATAATTGAATGGACATAGGCATATGAATTCATAGTTAAGCTAGGTTTTTATTTATTTATTATTATTTATTATTTTAATTTATAAACCGCACCCTCTCCCCGAAGGGACTCGGGGCGGTGTTTTACTCTCCCATTAAAAGGTTATGACACCTTGCGTAACTAGTAGGTACCCAGAAGGTTTCGTCTATGCACTCATTTACTTCCTCTTTGTCTTTTCATAATAATAATCTTTATTGTCATTGTAATAATATTGTAATAAATTACAATGAAATTGGTTGTAAAATTCCTGTAATCTCTGCCACAATGTCTGTTATAATTTGATCCAAGTTCTCATCCTTTTCTTCCAAAACATTTTGAAACCATAGGAAAAATGCTGCTAGGTCCATTTCCATAAATATTAATTCGACTTCCAGGTTCTTTTTAACTCTAGATTGCCTTATTTCCAGCGCGTCACCTTCTCTTCCACTTTTCCCATTTTAGTCTCTATTTCCTCAACTTGGCTTCTAAGACAGAACAGACAGAAATCTAGGTTTCATATCCTATTTGAATTCCATACAAAATTTCAACATGCAAAAATGACATGCACAGCCTGAAAAATGAGAGGCAGCCTTTTTTCTTCCTTTATTTTTCTTACTCCCAAATCGTCTGTTATTCTTGCTGAAAGAATTTAAGATATTGAAAAACTTAGAAAAATTTGTGATGTTGGAACTAACAAAAGTACCGTATTTTTTGGAGTATAAGACGCACCGGAGTATAAGACGCACCAAGGTTTTGAAGAGGCAAATTACAAAAAAAGTAGGTAGGTAGGTAGGGAGAGAGGGAGAGAGAGGGAGAGAAAGAAAGAGAAATACGAAAGGTAGGTAGATAAAGGGATAGAGAGAGAGAGAGAAATAGAGGGAAATACAGTAGGTAGGTAGGGAGAGAGAGTGTAGGTAGGTAGGTAGGTAGGTAAGTAGGTAAAGGCATATAGAGAGAGAGAAATAGAGAGGGAAAGAGAAATACAGTAGGTAGGTAGGGAGAGAGAGTGTCTGTGTAGGTAGGTAGGTAGATAAAAGGGGAGAGAAAGAAATATAGTAGGTATGTAGGAGGAGAAGGAGAATGTGTGTGTGTGTAGGTAGGTAGGTAGAAAGATAGAGAGAGAAATAGAAAGATAGAGAAATACAGTAGGTAGGTAGGGAGAGTGTGTGTGTAGGTAGGTAGAAGGATAGAGAGAGAAAGAGAAAGAGAGAGAGAAATACAATAGGTATGTAGGGGGAGAGGGAGAATGTGTGTCTACTGTAGGTAGGTAGGTAGGATGAGAGAGAAATAGAGAGAAATACAGTAGGTAGGATGGGAGAGAGAGTGTGTGTGTGTAGGTAGAAGTATATATATATATATATATATATATATAGATATATATATATATAGATAGAGAGAGAGAGAGAGAGAGAGAGAGAGAGAGAGAGAGAGAGAGAGAGAGAGAGAGAGAGAAATACAGTAAATAGGGGGAGAGAGAGAGAGAGAGAGAGTGTGTGTGTGTGTGTAGTTAGGAAGGTAGAAGGAGAGAGAGAGAGAAAGGGAGAAATACAGTAGGTAGGGAGAGAGAGAGAGATTAGGTAGGTAGGTTGGTTGATGTTCTCAGGTGTATTTATCTATGTCCTGCAGAAGGAAATCACAGACAAACCTTAAAACTTCGTTTCTGCTTGCTCAGAAAAAGTTAAAGAGCCTTCCGAAAGGTTGGGGGGGGGGGAGCCTTTGCACTCGGCAAACTTCCAAAACAGCCCATTTCTCCGTGAAAACGAGGCTGTTTTTTTTAAAATAAAAAGCATAAGTAGCCTGGGGGGGGGGGGTTGCAGAGTGAGCTGGGGGGGTGGGGGTGGGGTGAAAAATGAGCAAAAAACCCGCCCCGTTTACCCAGGAGACTAGGCACTCCATAAGGCTCGGCACAGCCAGTTTGGAGAAGGGGGCGGGGTTCCAGGAGGCAAAAAGGGTTTTTTTGCGGTTTGCATAACTTCCTCCAAACTGCTCTTTCTCCGCGAAAACGGGGCCGATTTTCTTCAAATAAAAAGCATGACTAGGCTTGGGGGGGCTTGCAGAATGCTCCTGGGGGTGTGGGGGGGGGACAAAAAACTGCCCCATTTATCGCGAAAACGGGCCATTTTGGGGTCAAATAAATTGCATGCATAGTCCTATGGAGGCTTATAGAGTACTACTGGGGGGTGGGGGAGGGGGAAACGGCCCGTTTGAGGCTAATTTCTACCCTCCCCAGCCCCCAGGAGCTCTTTGGAAGCCTCCACAAGACTAGGCACAGCCAGTTTGGTGAAGGGGGTGGGGTTCCAGGAGGCAAAAAATGCTGTATTCGATGTATAAGACGCACCCAGATTTTCAGCCTCTTTTTAGAGGAAAAAAGGTGCGTCTTATACTCCGAAAAATACGGTATGGCCTGAAAGTCTGACCTGGGTCACTTTTTTACAGTTAACCCAGGCTAATTGGATTTTTCCAGATATTTGACAGGTACGCTTTTCCTTTTGATTTTAACATTTGTGACTGCAATTAAAAATACGCAAGGTGTGAACATCAACATACATAATGGCCAAATTCACATGTAAGCAGAGGGGGAATTATTGAATAGTAAGAATGGGCACAGCTCCATTTTAAAACTTCTTTCCCATGTCAGAAGCCCCTGCTGCAAACTCCAATGATGGTCAAATTGAAGAGACACAATTGATGATATCTTCATGCAAATGCTGTCAATCCATACAATACTGACATCTGATGTTTCACACAGTTGCAGAAATGTTATGATGAGATTGGCATACATCTTTTCACTCCTTTTATCCCTTGGGGTTGCCCATGTCTAATGCTTATGTTTTATATAAGATTTCAGGCTCACTGGCTGTATTCTCATTCATTACAAAAAATATAACCAACATTAAGCCAGCAGTTTTGGACTACTAGGTTTGGTAGTGTTGGTCAGCGACTACAATTAGAGAAATATAAAATGCATCACTTTCTATTTAGCCTGGCATTCCATGAATATTAGGAGAGTACAGATGACCACTTCATCATATAAATGGGCACTTCCCTGTTGGCTTGATAGGCAGACTTGGAGCAGGGTTTAGACACTGGAACAAATCAGTGTTTGGGAAATGTGTTCCCTGATTGCCAGTCTGCAGCAATAAGGTCTAGATGTCTCTTCTGTATTCAGCCATTCTTCAAATTCTTTTATTAGAGGATACATAGTTTGAACATAGTCCCAAAGTACCATGATTTCCTGGCTGTTCAGATTCTAGCAACTCACATGACTGGAACAGAACAGTTACTCTACCAATATACCACTATAGTTAAACTGCCAATGCGTATCTCTGAGTTAACAAGAATTTACAACATTCCATCTTTGTCAGAGACCTAGTTTGTTATTTCAAATGAAGCTAAGCATAATGTTACTTGAATGCAAAATAATTTAATCCAAAATTTTATTATTATTGCAAAGTTCAGTTTATCAATTACATCAACTAGATTTGAGGGCAACCATTTGAACAAAATGGTAACTCTGACCACAGTAAACTATTAATGAAGGGTATCAATAAAAAATCTTAGTACTGAACAATTCTGTCACAGTAAAGTGCATGAATATGACAACTAGGAGAATGCAATTAATTTTAAATAATATGGGCACTTTCTCAAAAGGCTGAGAAGAACTTATACTAACTTTTACCCAGAACCTAACTTTTAATTTAGAAAACAATACCTTCCAGAATACTAGATATTCCTGCAGCAAGATTTCCTTATTCCCACCAAGTATCAGTTTAATAAGGCCATACAAGTTGCATTTTAAATACCTGTTCAAGTACTTGCTGTGATTTTGAAATAGTAGTGCTGTCAGACAATAGTGTTAAAGTACTATTTTATAAAGACTGCATTGATATACTGCACTGAATTATAATCTAGTTTGTTTGATTTTGGTTTAATATGCTTTATGCCTCAACTACTGTGCTTGTTAAATAATGGCTTAATCTAAATTATGTTATAATCTATAACATTCGTGTCTTAGTCAAAATATGGTAAAACACATTTTGACTTCTTAGTAAATGCGAGTTTAGTTTGACACTGGGGTTACATTGCACATTGAACCTTAGTATAACTTGTTTAGCTTTGTATATTACATGAGCTTAGCCACTGTGGTTTATGAACATGACTTACAACTTCATATACAATAGAATTTAAACAAAACATAGTTCAATAAACTGTGCTAAATAGATATGGTTTAGCACAATGCTGAAGTTTGTGTTGTTTCATATGGTTTAGCACAATGTTGAAGATTGTCTACATACTTAAGACCAGGCAATCTCAAACTACAGCCCACCAATGCAAAGTATTGAGCCTGTGGAGGGGTGGGATGCAAGCAGCTGCCAGCTTGTAAACTAGTGCTTTAAAAGTCTTTAAAATGCTTTAAAAACAGCCTTTCAGATGTTTTTGAATAATAATAATCTTTATTGTCATTGTAAAAATCATTGTCATTTTCACAGTGATGTGATTCAGAGCCAATGGGTGAATAAGAGAGGGAGTAGTGCTGACTTGCAAAGCAGCTATCAGCTTGTAAAGTAGTATGTTAAAAGTGTTTAAAAGTCATTACAAATCTTTAAAAGTGCTTTAAAAGTGCTTTAAAAACAGCCTTTCAGATGTTTTGTACAGCCCTATGATCCAGGAGTGGTAAAGTAGTGCCAGCTTGCAAAGCAGCTATCATCTTGTAAAATAGTGCATTAAAAGTCCTTTTAAAAGGCTTTTAAAAAGGCTTTTAAAAATGCTTTAACAACTTTGAAAATGCTTTAAATGCTTTAACATTGCTTTTAAAAACAGCCTTTCAGACGTTTTTCACAGCCATGTGACCCAGGGCCAGTGGGTGAGTAGAGGAGGGGGTGCTACCAGTTTGCAAAGCAGCTGCCAGCTTGTAAAGTAGTGCATTAAAAGGCTTTTTAAAAGATTTTTTAAAAAGCTTTAAAAGACTTTGAAAAAGCATTAAAAGTCTTTAAAAGTACTTTAACAGCATTTCAGATGTTTTTCAAAGCCATGTGATCCAGGGCCAGTGGGTGAGTAGGGGAGGAGGTGGTGCCAGCTTGCAAAGCAATTGCCAGCTTTTAAATAGTGCTTTAAAAGAGTTTAAAAATGCTTTAAAAACAGTCTTTCAGATGTTTTTCACAGCCATGTGATCCAGGGCCAGTGGGTGAGTAGGGAAGGGGCCAGAGGTGGGTTGCTCCTGGTACACACTGATAGTGGAAATCAGCCATACATTTGCAGACTGGTAGCAGTGGTAGTCTGGCTAAACCCCCATACTGGTAGGGGCCCTTTGCCTGTCTCCGCTCAGTCCCCCTACCTCACTGGTCATCACTCTCGCTCTCGCTCTCTTGGTCCGCCCATCTGCACCATACTTGCCCCATCCACCCACTTCGTTTGCCCATCCAGAGGTGCTCGTCATGGCTGAGAGCTTTCTTTGCCAGCCGGCCGCAGAAAGGTTCTGCCTTTTAAAAGCCTCCAGTGATGGAGCATTAGGATCCAACCCACACTTTAACCAACCAATCAAATGGGGCTTAGTTTGGAATCAGAAGAGGAAAGAACCAATGAGTGGCTGCGCACAGGCGGGGTGCCAGTGGTGGGTTTCTGCAGGTTCGCACCTACTCGCGAGAGCCGGTTGGTGAAATTTAGAGAACCGGTGAGAAGTAAATCTGGCCCGCCGCTGCCAGTGACCCAATGGGAAGGAAAGGAAAGGAAAGGAAAGGAAAGGAAGGGAAGGGAAGGGAAGGGAAGAAAGAAAGAAGGAAGGAAGGAAGGAAGGAAGGAAGGAAGGAAGGAAGGAAGGAAGGAAGGAAGGAAGGAAGGAAGGAAGGAAAGAAAGAAAGAATTTATCATCACAATTGAGTCCAAAATGTTGGTTGCTAAGCAAGAGCGTTGTTAAATGAGTTTCACCACATTTTAAAAGGTGGCCACTCCCACCCTGTCACATGACTGCCAAGCCACGCCCACAAAATAGGCCACACCTACAGAGTAGGTTCTAAAAAATTTGAAACCCACCACTGAGGGGTGCATGTTTGGGGGGGCTGGGTGGATAGGAGCTAGGAGGTCTCTGAGTGTGTGCTGGACAAACAGGCGGTGGACGACCTCGCTTTTCAGTTGCCAGTGAATGGCTGCATCAGCAGCGGGATTGGAAGGGGTGGCTGAGCGAGCGCTGGGCAAGCAGTCAGGAGGTCCTTGGGGTGAGGGGTGAGCTCAAATTGCACCCCACTATAAGTGTCTCTCAGCCATTGTGTGCAGGGAGAAATCTTGCACAGTAAAGAAAAATTTCTCATGAGTGTGAGGCAATTAACAGCTTTTTGCATTCTTTGGAAACTTTTCATTTTTGTGCAAGTGTTTTCCCTGCACACAAGGGCTGAGAGATGCTCACAGTGGAATGCAATTTGGGGGTGGCAGGTGTAGCAGGGGAGGGGGCAAGCCAGGCTGTGTGATGCACATCTTACCAGAGATTGGTGGCTCTAGATCTTGTGGCTTGAAAACCTGTGAGGTTGAAAACCTGCAGATGCCTGGGGAGGGGGGAAATGCTGCCTGTCTGCTTGCCACTTCCAGAAGCAACCTCGGAAGTTTTCAAGCTCATCTGGAGAGCTTTTTTAAAAAAAACTGAAAAATTCGCAAGATCCAGAGTGATGGGGTGCTGGGCAACTTGGTTCTGGGGATCCCCCCCAAAAAAGACCACTTGCTTCTCTCTCCAGATCTTGCAGCTTTTTCGGGATTTTCTTTTTAAAAATGTCTCTCCAGGCAAACTTGAAAACCTGCAAGGTTGGCTGGCTGGTCTCATGAACACTGCAATTTCTTTTTGGATTTCGTTGCCAACTGCAGTTAGCTTTCTCCTGGTGATCCTTCCTCTCCGGGGCAGCCCCATCACTCTGGCATGTCCAAGTGGGCCCTGGGATGGTCAGCAGCCTAGGCGCTGCCACCATGTGACTGCTCTGGGGGCACAGTGCCTGCCCAGACGCAGCTGGAGTGGTGGGACTGGCTTGGAGGGTTTCTCCTGGCCAGGAAGGATCGCCAGGAGAAAGCCAACTGCAGCTGGCAATGGGATGCAAAGGAGCAGCTGTCCAGCAGAACCAGGAGTGTCCCAAGGCCAGTGGTGTGGTGGGGAGGTTGTGTGGGGCTGGAGGTAGAGAAATCCACACTTGAGGGTTAGATATGGTAATGTTTACAATGTTACAATGATACAATGGGCAGTCAGAGAGGGTGGGCACTCTTGATATCTGAAGATAGTTTCCTTTCCCTTGATTTGGTTCATATGTTGCCCATGTCACACAACTCCATTTGGGGTAGTATCTTTCCTCAGTTTTGCTACAATCCCATTTACCTGTCGTAGTTGGGAATTGATAAGGGCATATGTAAATGTGTTTCTGGCATAAGTCCTATGCCATGCTACATACGCACCACAGGATATAGGCCATTGGGCTGTTTTGCAAACATTCAATTGCAAAGTTCCTGGACTGGTGGCTGAAAGGATCTGGGTCTGTGCTGTCACTGGTCCATTGCTTGACCCACGACTTCTAGCTATCAACCATATTTGGGCTGGATTAACCTTCATTTGAATAAATTTGAATAAAACTAAGATCATAACATTCAGCCTTATGGTTAAATATTGTGTACCACGTCCCCTTATAACAGCAAGTGGTACGAGATCAAGGACATTGATAGTGGGTATAGTAAACTAGAGTTGTGGTGATCTCCCTTCCTTTCAATACCATTCTAAGACAAGGAGTACAATTATTGGGACACAAGGAATGATCTGGTAGGTTAGGGGGCTTTTCCACATCCTTCTTGGAAGCCTTTCCTCTGGGAGGTTAGGGAGGCTTTTGTAAGGGAGGGTTTTGGAGGTTCCTGACCTGAATTGGGAGTTAAAGGTTGACCATTGTAGCATAAGACTCCTTCAGTCCCTTTACATCTTTTGTATATCCTCAACCTGATTTTTGTCTCTGGACAGTGGATTAATGATCTAGATTTAGGGGATATTTCTATCCAACCCTTGTCACGGTCAGATCATTTCCTCATTAGGCTTGACTTCCAGACTGTTATCCCTCACCGCAGGGAGGCAGAACTGATTAGATGGTTCCGCCCCAGGCGCCTGATGGACCCTGAAAGGTTTTCTGATAGAGCTTGGGACTTTTCTTGAATCACTTGCTCACAGCTTGACTGAAGCCCTAGTGGAAGCCTGGGTTAGGGCAGCCACTGGGGCCTTGGACCGTGAAATGCCAGAAAAGATACCTAGAGAGTTCTTGGAGGGCAAGCCAGTCGGAATCTGATTGAACACTAGTAAGAATTCATATTAAATCCTACTTAGTGGCAATAAAAGTGGCAAAATGGCAACATTTTCCCGCTCTTATCGCATCCACAGATAACTGTCCAGCTGCCCTGTTTAGGGTGTCCCGTTCCTTACTTAACCAAGGAACTGGGAAAGACCCCTTGCAGGGTCGGGCTGAGGAATTTGTTCAGTATCTGCAGGATTTATTTTATTTATTTTTATTTTATTAAATTTATATCCCGCCCTTCTCCAAACGGACCCAGGGCGGCGCACAGGAATGTTAAAATACATACAGAACATATAAAATTTAAAAAACGTATTCTAGTAAAACCCTGTGCTAAAAACCGAATTAAAAATCCCAAATTTAAAACTGTCTAATAGTCAATAATGGGGGTTACGCTAGGCCGGCTAGATGGAATAAATGTATCTTCAGAAACTTGCGGAAGAGGCGGAGGTCGGAGATGGTGTGGAGTTCAGGGGGTAAGTCGTTCCAGAGGGCTGGGCCCGCCACACAGAAGGCTCTCCCCCTGGGTGTCGCCAGTCGGCATTGTCCAGCTGACGGCACCCTGAGGAGGCCCTCTCTGTGGGAGCGTATCGGTCTGAGGGATGTATGGGGCAGGAGGCGGTCTCGCATATAACTAGGCCCCGAGCCATGGAGCACTTTAAAGATGGTCGTCAAGACCTTGAAGCGCACCCGAAAGACCACAGGAAGCCAGTGCAGCTCGCGCAGGATAGGTGTTATGTGGGAGTGTCTAGGCGCTCCCGTAATCACCCGCGCGGCTGTGTTCTGGACTAGCTGCAGATTTCGGGTGCACCTCAAGGGAAGCCCCATGTAGAGAGCATTACAGTAGTAGAGTCGAGAGGTGACGAGTGCTTGAGTGACTGTGCGTAAGGCACCCCGGTCCAGTAAGGGGCACAATTGGCGCATCAGGCGTACCTGATGAAATGCCCCCCTGGCCACGGCTGCCACATGATCTTCCATAGACAGCCTGGAATCCAGGAGGAAACCCAAATTGCGCGCCCTCTCCACGGGGGCCAGTGTTTCGCCCCCAATGGGCAGAGTTGGAATAATCTGGCTGAAACGGGGCGTCAGAAGCCACAGCCACTCAGTCTTGGACGGGTTGAGCTTGAGTTTGTTACCACCCATCCAGATCCGTACGGCCTCCAAGCACCGGGACATAACCTCGACGGCATCGTTGGGGTGGTCTGGGGTGGATATGTACAACTGAGTATCATCAGCGTACAGATAATATACCACCCCAAAAACACGGATGATTTCACCCAGCGGCTTCATATATGTGTTGAACAGTAAGGGCGAGAGGACCGACCCCTGAAGAACCCCACATATGAGGGGCCTCAAGGCCGACCCCTGCCCCCTTGCCAACACATATTGCGGCCAACCAGAGAGGTAGGACGAGAACCACCGCAAAACAGTGCCTCCCAGCCCCAACCCCCCCAGTCGGCGCAATAGGATACCATGGTCGATGGTATTGAAAGCCGCTGAGAGGTCTAATAGGACTAGGATAGAAGAAAATCCTCTATCCCGCGCCCTCCAGAGATCATCAACCAACGCGACCAATGCCGTCTCCGTGCTGTGCCCGGGTCGGAAGCCGGACTGGTGCGGGTCCAGATAATCAACTTCCTCCAAGTGTCGCGGAAACTGTTGAGCCACCACACTCTCAACAACCTTCACTAAAAAGTGGAGGTTGGAGACGGGACGATAGTTCTCTAATAATGCTGGATCCAGGGACGGCTTCTTGAGGAGGGGCCTTACTATCGCCTCTTTCAAGACGGCAGGCAAGGACCCCTCACTCAAAGATGCGTTGACAATGCCCTGGAGCCAGCCTCGTGTCGTCTCCCAGGATGCCAGTACAAGCCAGGAGGGACACGGGTCCAATAAACGTGGTAGCCCTAAGTCTCTTTGACAACTTGTCCATATCCTCGGTGGTAACAAAATCAAACTCCTCCCAAGATGGTGTCACAAGAACAGCCTCGGCCCGCTCGACTGGACCACTGTCGATGGAGGGTAGCTCGTTCTGAATCCGAGTGATTTTCTCCTGCAGATAAATCCCAAATTCCTCTGCTCGACCCTGTAAAGGGGCTTCCCGCAGCCTCTGTTGAAGGAGGGAGCGGGTCACCCCAAACAGGGCAGCAGGGCGGTTATCTGCGGATGCAATAAGAGTGGCACAATACTCACGTTTGGCCACTATTATCGCCACTAAGTAAGTCCTAATATGGTCTCTCACTAGTGTTCAGTCGGCTTCGGACTGAGAAGATCTCCATCTGCTCTCTAGGTGTCTCTTGTGGTGCTTCATCTCCCTGAGCCCCTCGGTAAACCAAGGAGCCCAGGTGGTTCGTCGCCGCAAGAGAGGCCGCAAGGGCGCGATTCGGTCCAAGGGCCCCGTGGCCGCACTTAACCATGCGGCCACTAGGTCCTCAGTCGAGTCACGGGGCAAGTCCACAGGAATTGGCCCAAGCTCCCTTTGGAACCTTATTTGGTCCATCAGGAGCCTGGGGCGGAACCATATAGGAATGTCCAGTTCCGCCTCCCCGCAGTGAGGTGCGGCGATCGGAAAGTCGAGCCGAAGGAGAGCGTGATCTGTCCATGACAGGGGCGTGATGACTAGATCCCCTATTCCCAGATCACTACTCCACTGTCCCGAGACGAAGATTAGATCCAGGGTGTGTCCGCCCTCGTGGGTAGGGCCTACAACTACTTGGGTCAGGTCCATGGCTGTCATGGAAGCCATGAACTCCCGAGCTACCCCAGAGGTTTCGCCTGCTGACGGCAGGTTAAAGTCCCCCATGACTAACAGTCTGGGGCAGTGGTCGGCAAACCGTGGCTCGCGAGCCAGAAGCGGCTCTTTGGCCCCTCGAGTGCGTCTCTTTCTCCGGTGGGCAGACTCCGTCTGCGCCATAGGCGGCTGCTGCGGCTGCTGCTACCCCTGAGCCCTGCAACGCGCAGCTCCTGTGGCCCGAAGGTCGCCCGGCATGGGCGTTGGGCAGGGCAGCCGGGCGCGTCTCCACCGGCTCCCTCCGATGGCCACCACGGAACATGTTCTGGGGCTGCCCGCCAGGCACAGCTGGGAGGGAGATGGGCGCGCGGCCCCCAGACAGCTTTGGTGGCGCTTAAGGTGGCCGTAGCCTTGGGTGCTCACCCTGCCCGCCCGCTGTGGGAGGAGGCATCCATAGCCTCCCCAGCCGGCACTAGTTCCTAGGGGAGCGCCCGCTGCTGCTCCTCTCTCGTCCGCTGTCCTCTTCGGCGTAGCGAGCATCGCTCCTGCTGCTGGCCCTCCGCCCCCTCAGCGAGAAGCCTTGTGGGTCACGGCGGTCAAGGGGACTGCTGCTCGCCTTCCACGGTACATCTTTCTCACTCCCCCCTTCCCCCTTTTTCTTCCTCAGCAACTGGAAAGCACGCAAATTTCAACACCCCCCCCCACCAAAGGGAAAAAAACAAGTGAGGCTTCCAGTTTCTTTCGGGGAAACCATTGGGGGGGGGGGAAGAGAAAAAGCAGGAGGGCAGGAAACGTTGTCTGAACCAGTCATTTTCACACTAACTGAAAAGAATCCTCAGTGAGCCAAAACTACTCTTTGCAAAGAAAGAAAGAAAGAAAGAAAAAAAGAAAGAAAGAAAGAAAGAAAGAAAGAAAGAAAGAAAGAAAGAAAGAAAGAAAGAAGGAGAATTGTCCGCCTCAAAAATAAAACATTGAAGTTACTAATAACCACAGCGGACACGAGCCAACTTCACCAGGGCAGCAAGCCCAGGGACAAAAAAAACCCCACCAAACGGCGCTGAGCGGCATTGCCAGGCTCAGGCCACCCTTCCTTCAGCTGTCACCCGGGGAGGGGGTCAAGCCAGCGGCAAGGCTGCCCTGCCAGCTCTGGTGATCGCGGGCAGTGGGAAATTTCCCAAAGGCTACCAAGAGCGATCCGGGGCTGCTAGTGCAGCAACGACCATAACCCGTGGGGCTGCTGCTGCTGCTTCTTCGCTTGGGCTTTCAGCCGCCTGCAGGAGGGAACACCATGCCGAAGAGAAAGGTAACACCGGAGCCTCTTTCCCCACTCGGGGAAGGGGAGAAAAATAAGCAAAAAAAAAAAAGTCCCCAACCCCCGCCAGTCCCCCTCTCCCTGTCAATGGTGTCCCGCTTTGCCAATTTTAAAATCTGGTCACCTTACTCTTTCCCCCTGTCTGTCTCCGATTCAATCCCTCCCTCTGTCATTCTCTCTGTGCCTCTCTTCATCTCCCTCTCTCCTCCCTCCCCCCCAAGCAGCGGAAAGGCCGGCATGCGAAAGAGGGAGAGACAGACAGACAGAGGGAGGGAGGAAATCAGAGAGAGTGACACACACAGAGACAGGGAGAGACAGAGAGAGGGAGGGAGGGACAGACAGATAGACAGAGACAGAGTGATTAAGCGAGTGAGAGACAGACAGACAGACACACACACACATAGTGACAGAGATGGGTGGAGGGAGGAGAGAGAGACAGATACAGAAAGAGACAGACAGACACAGAGAGAGAGACAGAAAGAAAAAGAGAGAAGGAGAAAGAAAGAAAAAAGGAAGTGGGAGAGAGAGAGATAAAGAAAGAAAGAACTTAACACCACAATTGAGCCCAAAATTTTGGTTGCTAAGCAAGATCGTCGTTAAGTGAGTTTCACCACATTTTCCAAGTTGGCCACGCCCACCCGGTCACATGACCACTGAGCCTCTCCCACAAAACAGGCCACACCTTCTTTTGGCTCTCAAAAGAAATTTAAATGGTCATACTGTTGATATTTGGCTCCCTTGACTAATGAGTTTCCCCACCACTGGTCTGGGGGTTTCAACCGCCGCCTCGGCTATCACCTCTAGGAGCTCGGGCAGGGCTGTTGTTGTATAGCGAGGAGCCAGGTATACAACTAACACGCCCAACTGCCTCCCTAGGCCCCACTTCACAAGGAGGGACTCGCACCTGGTCGTCTGAGGGATCGTGGTCTCCTTTGGCTCAAGACCTTCCCTAACCATAATCGCCACCCCCCACCCCTCCCTAGGGCCCTAGGCTGATGAAAGGCTCGGTATCCTGGTGGGCACATTTCTATGAGGGGATGACCTCCCTCGTGGCCCAACCAGGTTTCCGTAATACCTACCAGGTCCGGGTCCCCCTCTGACACAAGGTCATGTATGAGGGGGGCTTTTTGTACCACGGACCTGGCGTTGCACAACTTCAGCCTAGGGCCCTGGGTCTGTGGTTCTTGCCCACCTAGTCTGCGATGGGAGCATGGGGGGTTGGAGCGCGTGACCGCCCGTAGCCAGCAGCCGCGGTCCTCCAACCGATAGTGTCAACCCCGTCTCCCACCGCCCCTGCCCCTCCCCAAGACCAAACTGATGGACGATACCTCAGTGGAAACGACCCCCCTCCCCCCTCCTCCATTTCTCTGCTTCCGCCAGCCGGCCCTATAGATTGACGCCCCCCCACTTGACTATCCCTACCCTCCTCCCTGGAACCCCCTAAAATCCGAATTAAAAAGTTAAATAACCCCCCCCCCGAGTTTGCGCTTCGCCCACCTCTCAGGAGCAATAAGTCCATCCTCGAGGTGGGCCCGTTTTAAACTAGGGGGCCAAGCCTGCGAGAGGGTAGACTCCCGCAGGCGAAGGAGAACTGACCTTGAATAAGATAAAAACATTAGACGGCATTGACACTAAAAAGGGGGGGAATCCCCGAAGATGATACACTGCAAGTCCATGGTTAAAACAGCGAGCGTAAAGGCCCATTATACAATATATGGTAAAAATGGTAAAAGATGATAAAGATGGTAAAATCGACAATTAATTGATTAAAGGGACAAATACAAAATATAAAAGCGATGGGCAGTTCGAATAGGTTGAAATGTGCCGTCTTGAAAGAGGCAGTAGTGAGGCCCCTCCTCAAGAAGCCGTCCCTGGACCCGGCATTATTAGAGAACTATCGTCGGGTCTCCAACCTTCACTTTTTGGTGAAGGTTGTTGAGAGTGTGGTAGCCCAACAGTTTCCGCGAAACCTGGAGGAAGTTGATTATCTAGACCCGCGCCAGTCCGGCTTCCGACCCGGTCACAGTACTGAGACGGCATTGGTCGCGTTGGTTGATGATCTCTGGAGGGCGCGGGATAGAGGTTATTCCTCTATCCTAGTCCTATTAGACCTCTCAGCGGCTTTTGATACCATCAACCATGGTATCCTATTGCGCCGACTGGGGGGGTTGGGGCTGGGAGGCACCGTTTTGCGGTGGTTCTCGTCCTACCTCTCTGGTCGGTCGCAATATGTGTTGACGGGAGGGCAGAGGTCGACCTCGAGGCCCCTCGTATGTGGGGTTCCTCAGGGGTTGGTCCTCTCGCCCCTCCTTTTCAACACATATATGAAGCCGCTGGGTGAGATCATCCGTGGTTTTGGGGTGGAGTACCATCTGTACGCTGATGATACTCAGTTGTACATATCCACCCCAGACCACCCCAACGATGCCGTCGAAGTGCTGTCCCGGTGTTTGGAGGCCGTACGGATCTGGATGGGTGGTAACAAACTCAAGCTCAACCCTGCCAAGACTGAGTGGCTGTGGTTTCCGGCACCCCGGTTCAGCCAGATTATTCCAACTCTGGCCATAGAGGGCGAAACACTGGCCCCCGTGGAGAGGGCGCGCAATTTGGGTGTCCTCCTGGATTCCCGGCTGTCCATGGAAGACCATGTGGCAGCCGTGGCCAGGGGGGCGTTTCATCAGGTACGCCTGATGCGCCAATTGCGCCCCTTACTGGACCGGGCTGCCCTTCGCACAGTCACTCAAGTTCTCGTGACGTCCTGACTCGACTACTGTAATGCTCTCTACATGGGGCTTCCCTTGAGATGCATCCGAAAGCTACAGTTAGTCCAAAACGCAGCTGCGCGGGTGATTATGGGAGCCACTAGATGCTCCCACATAACACCGATCCTGCGCGAGCTGCATTGGCTTCCTGTGGTCTTTCGGGTGCGCTTCAAGGTCTTGACGACCATCTTTAAAGTGCTCCATGGCTCGGGGCCTAGTTATTTGTGAGACCGCCTCTTGCCCCATACATCCCTTAGACCGATACGCTCCCACAGAGAGGGCCTTCTCAGAGTGCCATCGGCCGGGCAATGCCGACTGGCGACACCCAGGGGAAGAGCCTTCTTTGTGGCGGGGCCAGCCCTTTGGAACGACCTACCCCCCGAATTACACACCATCACCGACCTCCGCCTCTTCCGCCAATGTCTAAAGACATACCTATTCCAACAAGCCGGCCTAGCCTAACCTCCCATGGGGACTTTTAGATAGTTTTATTGGGTATTTTAAAATTGGGTTTTTAGCATCGGATAAGACGGTTTAATTTATATTTTAAATTGTGTATTTATTTTTGTACTCTGTATGTTTTTTAAATTTCCTGTGCGCCGCCCTGGGTCCTTTTTGGAGAAGGGCGGGATATAAATGTAAATAAACTAAACTAAACTAAACTATCTGGAGGAGGGTGGTGGTGGCAGCAGATGGATCAAGTTAGATCTGTGGACATCAGCCCATCCAATCGGAGAAAAAGTGGTGTAAGTCTCCACAAAGTCACTGTCTCTGTCTATAGGCTGTATCCACAGATTTTCTCTCCCCACTCCTGTTGGATCGGAGTACGGGCCTCATGGCTAGTTGTAATGCCATGTGGGGCTTTTCCAGCCATTAGCTCTCAGTTCGGTTGTGACGACCGTTCCTCTATACCATCCATCTCTCCACGGCCCTCCACAGACCTCTTCCCGCATCTCCAGTCCAAAGTCCCGTTGATCTTCTTCCGACCATTCCCCGCCCAGCTCCTCCAACACTCCAGTTCCCACACTGGGTCGGGTTAGGTCAGATAGGGGCCACATGGGCCAGGTAGTGGGGGGCCGCGCGGGCAGCTGATATCCCCACACGGCCTGAAGGTCGCTTCCCACCCAACTCAGCCTCCTCCATCTTCGCCCTGGGCGCCCCGGCCTACCTCCTCTGCTCGGCCACCTCCAAAGGGCCACGCCAGGGCCACCGGGGCTGCTCCGAGTTCCCACGCTGCCTGATGTTCGGCCTGATGTTCGGCCTGGTGGTCTACGGCCTCGACTTGGTCCTCCCGCCTTTCACGGCCTCCGACTCGGCCCTCCTGTCTTCGCCCCGGCCACCCGGCCTACCTCCTCTCCAGCCGGTGCCGAGACGTGGCAGGGCCGCAGGGCCGCTCCGGGCGTCTTGTCGCTGCTCCCTCCCTCGCTCGCTCGCTCGCCCGTCGCTCCCACCGCACACAGACAAAGTGCTCCTCTGCTCGTCTTCGCCCAGGCCGCCTGGCCACCCGGCCTACCTCCTCTCCAGCCGGGACCAGGCCGCGCTGGGACCGCGCCAGGGCCGCTCCGGGACCGCTTCGGGCGTCTCCACCACTCCTTCGCTCGCCCGTTGCCTCCGTCGCCCCCCGCTGCGATCAAGGTGATCCGTCGTGCCGGCGAACAGCCGGCTAGCAGGACCGGCCCTCCTAGCTGTCCATGGAGGGCCGGGACTAGGCCGCCCCGCGTCTGGGTCACTCTGGGCCGCTCCGGGGGTCTCCGCTGCTCCCTCGCTTGCCCGTCGCCCCCGTCGCCCCCCGGTCGCGAACAAACGCACCAGTCAGACCTGCGAGCGGCCGGCTTGCAGGGTCAGCCCTCCTAGATGTCTGTGGAGGGCTGGAAACATCCCCTCTGGGCCATAAGGCCCTCTGTGTCTTGCCGCATTCAAGGTAAGGACGCCATTTAAAATGGCTCAGATTCAGACAGGCTTGGACTCCGACTGGGTAGATTTGGGCGAGTCGACAGGGATGAATCTTGTTGAGACCATCTGGGATGAGTTTGATCCTGTGACCCCCAAGGGCATGGACAGGATTATGGGAGACTTAGTGCTGCCACTTGTGTGCTGGACCTGAGTCCCTTTTGGTTAATTTCAGCTTCCTGGGAGCCTGGCTCCAGGCAATTACTAATGCTTCATTGAGAGAGGGGTTCTTTCCTACCACCCTGAGGCCCCTCCTTAAGAAGCCTTCCCTGGATCCAGCTTTTTTAGCCAACTATCATCTGGTCTCCAACCTTCACTTTGTAGTGAAGGTTGTTGAGAGTGTGGTAGCATGCCAGCTTCCCCAGTATCTGGATGAAGCTGCCTATCTGGATCCATTTCAGTCGGGTTTCAGGCCTGGGTACAGCATGGAGACAGCATTGGTTGCGTTGGTTGATGATCTGTGGCAGACCCGGGACAGGCGCTGTTCCTCTGTCCTGGTCCTATTAGATCTCTTGACAGCTTTCGATACCATCGATCATAGTATCCTACTGCGATGATTTGGGGGGTTGGGAGTGGGGGCCACCGTTTTGCGATGGTTCTCCACCTACCTGTCGGATCTATCGCAATTCATGTTGACTGGCGGACAGGAATCGACCATGAGGTCCCTCACTTGTAGGGTGCCCCAGCGATCGGTTCTCTCGCCCCTCCTGTTTAACATATATATGAAACCACTGGGCAAAATCATCCATGGTTTTGGGGTACCGTATCATCAATACGCTGATGATACCCAACTTTTCATCTCTACCCCAACCACCCAAATGATGCCCTCGATGTGATGTCCCTATGCCTGGAGGCTGTGTGGATCTGGATGGGGATGAAGAGGCTCAGGTTCAACCCCTCCAAGACTGAGTGGCTGTGGTTCCCATCATCCTGATTTGTCCACCTTGTTCCAACTTTGGTGATGGGGGAGAAACTTTATCCCGCTCAAAGAGGGCCCATAATCTGGGAGTCCTCCTGGGTATGTGGCTTAGCTTAGTAGAACACCTGATGGCCGTGACCAGGGGGGCCTTTTACCTGGTTTGCCTGGTACGTCAGTTGCGCCCCTTCCTGGATCGGGATGCCCTGTGCACAGTCACTCATGCACTCGTCCTTTCTTGCCTGGACTACTGTAATGCTCTCTACATGGAGCTGCCCTTGAAGAACACCCGGAGGCTTCAGCTGGTCCAGAATGTGGCTGCACGGGTTATAATGGGGGTACCTAGGTGCTCCCATGTTACATATTAGGCGGCCTACACTGGTTGCTGGTTGTTTTCCAGGTGCGATTCAAGGTACTAATTATGACCTTTAAAGCGCTCCATGGCTTAGGCCTAGGGTACTTGTGAGACCACCTACTGCCACCGGTAACCTCCCATCATCAAGTACGATCCCACAAAGTTGGCCTCCTCAGGGTGCTGTCAGCCAGACAGTGTCGGCTGGCGACCCCCCCAGGGGAAGAACCTTCTCTGTGAGAGTGCCTTCCCTTTGGAATTTTGCATACTTCTCAACCTCCTGTCCTTTTGGCATGCCCTAAAAAGCTGGCTTTTTCAGCAAGCCGGCCTGGCCGGAACAAAATAACATTAATTTTAATTCCAAATGTAATTTATTTTATATCATAATGTGCAAATTGTTAATTAATTTATTGCTTATTGCTTATTGGTTTCTTTAGTTAATCTCTTTTTAACTTTTGTATTATGTGTTTCTTATGTTGTACACTGCCCTGAGTCCCTTGGGAGAAAGGTGGCATATAAATCCAATAAATCCAATCCAATCCAATGTATATTTCTGGCATCCTGTCCCCAAATGCACAGGTGGTAAGATCAAACTGAGTGCAAGAATCAGGTTTTTCTATTCGAATGTGTATTGCCCCATCTTTAGTTACGCATTGGGTGCAGGGTCCTTGACCAAGAGGTAATTGGCAGGACGCCCTGGGCTGACTATTGTTAGGATATTCAGCCTTATATTGGGTTGATAATATATATGAGCCTATATTCTTAAGGAGTTATGTAGCTTTAAGAACTGTGTTAAATTCTAATTGGCTGTGCTTCTCAGCTCTACCATATAAGCAAGCTCAGAATCACAGTTCATTCCCTTTTCGATTCCATTTGATTCCTGTTCTTACTGTTTGCCAAGGAGCTGAAGACTGAAGAAGTATTTGTTTTGCATCACTGTAAGATAACTCTGTGTTTGGTGAAGGACTGTTATTGTTTGAGAAGTTAGAATCTCTGGTCGGAAGAAGTATTTTAGTTGCTACAAAGTAAAGACTATTCTCTTACTATCACTGTTTTAGAATTTGTGTGTGGTTAAAGCAACGTATCTCTTTACTGTCTGGTGTATTACACTATTCCGCATCTATTTCCTAACACTGGTTACGGGACCAGAGTTGTAACACTGGTTCTGAATCCAGGTTGCTAACATTGGTTATGGGCCTAGGCTACGCAGTGTAAATACCGGTTACAGTTATAGAAGAGTTGCTAAACACAACAAACTACTCTGGTGAAGATGGCAGAAGTCCAGGGTTCAAATTTGTCACTTATTAGTTGGCTGGATGGCAACAACTACGTTTCCTGGTCCACCAAGTGCAGTCTGCTGTTGCGCAGAGAGGGGCTATGGGATGTTGTGGCAAATCCACTGGATATGACTGCCTGGAGGGATGATAATGACGAAGATGCCAGAAAACTTGCAGAGTACAAGCAAAACAACGAAAGGGCACTTTGCATCATAGGCTTAACGCTTGATGATACTCAGCTAGTTCATATTCGGGGTGTTCTGCTGCAAGATGCTGGGAGAATTTAAAGAGACTGTATGTTCGTGACACTGTGGGAGCACACATACATTTAACCCAAAAACGGTTTAGGACAAAGCTCAGCAAGGACATGTTTCAAGAGTTGCAAAAAAAGGGACTGAATTTTACAGAACAGCACCGGGTGTACATATTACTCTCATCATTGGATGAAAGCTACGATGTTGTAGTAACATCATTTGAAGTGCTGCCTCAACAAGACCTTACATTTAGCCAATGTCTCTTCGCATCTGTTAGAAGAGTCAAGACGGCGAGTGGAAAGGCAACAACTTAGAGCTGACCAGAAACTGTGGATGTAAATGTAAATATAAATAACCATGTGTATACTGTAAAATGTTATAATTGTGGGGAAAAGGGCCATATAGCTACGTTTTGTAAAAGAAGTAAACTACAAAACATGGTTAGAGAGAAAAAACACAAATGTAGTGTAACTATCTCTAGTAAGGCATCAGTGAACCATGATTTATGGGTTATTGATAGTGGAGCCTCACTAGGTATCACTAGAGATAGAGGGAATTTTAACAAAATGCATTCTTCAAGTAACAAGGTTTCTTTAGCCAATGGATGGAAGTTAAAAGCAGTTGGGAAGGAATGGCTAAATGTAAATATGTACAGGAGGAATTGCATATGATGTATGTTCCTAAGCTAAGGTTTAATTTGCTGTCTGTTAGAGTGTTGGTTAAGCTAGGATATACAGTAACATTCAAGGAGAATAGGTGTTGGGTAGAGAAGGGTGGAACCAAGATTACTGGAAAATCCAAATATGATTTATATGTGTTAACTGATAATCATGTAACAAATGCTGTATGCTCAAACGTAAGACTACATGATGAGTGTGTTCACCTTCTACACAGATGTATGGGGCACATTAGTTTTCAAAAGTTGAAACACATCAAAACTGGTTAATGGGTTGAGGTTGAAACCATGTGACAAATAGGTTAGATGGCTTCAAAACGAAGAAGCCACTGGAAGTAGTGTTTGCTGATCTTATAGGCCCAATGAAGGCTAGTTTAGGGGGAGCTTGCTATGTACTAAGTATAGTTGATCATTATTCCAGGTATGGGTTTTGCTATCTGCTTAAAAACAAGGCTGAAACATTTGAGAAGTTTAGGAACTGGATAAGGTTTGCCGAGAGAAAAACAAAGGGAAAAATTATAACCATAGTCACTGATAATGGGACAGGATTTGTGAATAACAAGTTCAAAACCATGTTAGATACAATGGGTATCACACATAAGTGTTCTGCTCCATATCGGCCAACTCACAATGCACACATGGAAAGGAGAGGTCAAACTCTGCAAGCCATGGTAAGAACCATGTTGACTGATGCAGGTTTACCGATAGCTTTGTGGGGGGAGGTAATGTTATGTGCAAATAGTCTGCTAAACAACATTGTGAATTCTACTACAGGAAAAATTCCATACACATTATGGCATGGTAGAAAGCCTGATCTGAGTTATATTCACACGTTTGGATCACCTGCATGGGTGCATATACCATCACAGTTAAGACAGAAGGGGCAAAGTAGAGCACAACAGTTAATCTTTGTTGGTTACAATGCAAACCATAAGTCATACAGGTTTTGGCAGAAAGGCACAACGAGGGTGGTTCACAGTGCTAACGCAAAGTTCATGGAACATTTGAACTGGGATAAACTGAAGAATGGAAAAGAAATAAATTTTGAGTCAAAAACTGAAAATACATATGTAGAGAGGGAAAAAGCAGTAGAGACTACTCAAGAGGAGGAAAGAGAGCAGGAATACATAAAGGTGGAGAGTCCATTCACAAGTCCTAAACTTGTCAAAAAGAGAAACCAGGCCACCTGATCGTTATCAGGCGACTATGGTCTATCAGACATCAAAGGTTCCTGCAACATACACTGAATACCCAAAGGACAATCGGAAGGTGTAGAGAGCTGCAAATGAGAAGGAGTTGAAATCATCGAAGAATCTGGAAGTTTGTGAGACAGTTGCAAAAACACAAGGGAAAAACACAATAGGTTCCAAGTGGATATATAAAAGGAAGACAGGAATATCAGGAAGGGCTACATATAAAGCAAGGTAGATGGCACAGGAAGTTAATCAATCTGTATCTGATGATGACGAAGGGTATGTTACAAGGCAAATACTCTCAGGGCAGGATAAGTGCTGGCTCCAGGAAATAGTGAATGCCTCTTTGAGTGAGGGGTCTCTTCCGGCCACCTTGAAAGAGGCGGTGGTGAGACCCCTCCTCAAGAAGCCTTCCCTGGACCCAGCATTGTTGGTTAATTACCGTCCGGTCTCCAACCTTAGCTTTCTTGCTAAGGTTGTAGAGAGTGTGGTAGCTCAACAGTTCTCCCGACACCTAGAGGAAACCGTCTATCTAGACCCGCGCCAGTCTTGTTTCCATCCCGGGCACAGCACGGAGACGGCATTGGTTGGTAGATGATCTCTGGAGGGCCCGGGACAGGGGTTGTTCCTCTGTCCTGGTCCTATTAGACCTCTCAGCGGCTTTTGATACCATCGACCATGGTATCCTATTGCACCGGCTGGAGGGGTTGGGATTGAGAGGCACTGTATTGCAGTGGTTCTCTTCCTAGCTCTCTGACCGGTCGCAGTGTGTGCTGATAGGAGGGCAGAGATCGACCTCGAGGCCCCTTGTATGCGGGGTACCTCAGGAGTCAGTCCTCTCACCCCTCCTGTTTAACATCTATATGAAGCCGCTGGATGAGATCATCCATGGCTTTGGGGTAGAATACCATCAGTATGCTGATGACACTCAGCTGCACATTTCTACCCCTGGCCACCCCAACGATGCCGTGGAAGTGCTGTCTCGGTGTCTGGAGGCCGTGCGGGTCTGGATGGGGAGGAACAAACTCAGACTCAACCCATCCAAGACCAAGTGGCTGTGGTTTCCGGCATCTCGATATAGCCAGTTAACTCCATCACTGGCTATCAGGGGCGAGTCATTGGCCCCCACGGAAAGGGCTCGCAACTTGGGCGTCCTCCTGGATTCGCGGCTGTCCTTGGATGACCATGTGACGGCCATGGCCAGGGGGGCTTTCTATCAGGTTTACCTGATACACCAGTTGTGCCCCTTTCTAGATCGTGATGCCCTACGCATGGTCACTCAAGCCCTCGTTATTTCCTGCCTGGACTACTGTAATGCCCTCTACATGGGGCTCCCCTTGATGTGCACCCGGAGACTCCAGCTAGTGCAGAATGCGGCCACGCGGGGGATTCTGGGAGTCTCTCGTTACTCCCATGTAACACCTCTCCTGCGGTTGTTAAAGAAGAGTCTATATGGTTTGAGACAATCTGGTTTTGAAGTACTGGATTTAGGTATTGAAGTGAGTTGTCCAATTACTGTATATGAGGACAAGCAAGCGGTTATGCAAATGGCTACAAATATAGCTGTAAAGACAAGATCGAAACACTCTGATCTTAGGTATTTAAATGTGAGGGAGTGTATAAAGGATGAAATGGTAAAGCTTGTTTACTGTATGTCAGAAAATAATGTGGCTGACCATTTTACGAAGGCTCAAGGAGCGATAAAGCACAAGGAGTGTTGTGGTGCTTATGGTTTAAGGATGTGAATATATATTGATCAACCAAAGGGGGAGTATTTTAGGATATTCAGCCTTATATTGGGTTGACAATATATATGAGCCTATGTTCTTAAGGAGTTATGTAGCTTTAAGAACTGTGTTAAATTCTAATTGGCTGTGCTTCTCAGCTCTACCATATAAGCAAGCTCAGAATCACAGTTCATTCCCTTTTCGATTCCATTTGATTCCTGTTCTTACTGTTTGCTGAGGAGCTGAAGACTGAAGAAGTATTTATTTTACATCACTGTAAGATGACTTATTTTACATCACTGTGTTTGGTGAAGGACTGCTATTGTTTGAGAAGTTAGAATCTCTGGTCAGAAGAAGTATTTTAGTTGCTACAAAGTAAACACTATTTACTTTTCGCTGACCTTTTCCACCAGCGTCTAAAAACGCACATATTTCAACAAGCCGGCCTAGCATAACCTCCCGTTTCTGACTGTTATTAGCTGTAAATTTTAATTAGGGGGATTTTACATTGTTTTAGTACAGAGTATGGGTTTAATAGGTTTTTAATTAATGGTATTTTGTATATTTGTATTGTTTTTTAAATTTTCCTGTGCGCTGCCCTGGGTCCTTTTTTAGGAGAAGGTGCGGGTTATAAATTCAAATAAAATAAAATAAATAAAATAAAATAAATTTTCTTACTATCACTGTTTTAGAGTTTGTTTGTGGTTAAAGCAACGTACCTCTTTACTGTCCGGTGTATTACACTATTCCGCATTTATTTCCTAACACTGGTTATGGGACCAGAGTTGTAACATTGGTTCTGAACCCAGGTTGCTAACAACTATGCTTATATTGGTCAGCTTCACTAGGATCCCAGGGGCAGAGGAGGTGGCATCTTATATGATTATCATACAGACATTGCCAAAACCTGTTTCCCTCATGCTCACAAGGAGGAATGTTTTCAGACGAAGAGCTAGGGGGTCTGGGAATGCTGTATGTGAAGTGTCTACCTGTGGGTAGGGTGAGGAAGCAATCAGCACATGGGGGGAGAGGGGTGTCTAGACCTCAATCCTCCCTATTCCTTGGTTCAGGGTGAGTTACACTAGGGATGGGTGTTAATACTACCTCTGAATCCTGGCCTCCAAGAATGGCAGTGCACCATTCCCGCTCCTCATCCCTCACATCCTGCCCTTCCAGTGCAGCCTGGCACCATGCCTCATCCTCATCTCTATTAGGGGTTAACTCTACATTTCCCTTTGTCCTTTTGGCAAACAACACCTGTTTTATTTTGACTGTACACTGCCTTGAGTCCTTTGGGAGTAGGGCAGTATAAAAATATAAATAAACTAAACTACCGTATTTATTTGACTATAACGTGCACACGTATATAATGCGCACCCCTAATTTTCGATTAAAAATTGGTATAAAATTTTTATACCAATTTTTATAAAGCATGACGGCCGGGCTCCGCAGCTGAGGGGCGATGGAGCGATGCCGTTCCACCCTAACCGCGTCTCTTTCTGCCTCCGCTTCTCCCCCCGCGTCTCTTTCTGCCTCCGCTTCTCCCCCCTCTTTCTGCCTCCGCTTCTCCCCCCTCTTTCTGCCTCCGCTTCTCCCCCCGCATCTCTTTCTGCCTCCGCTTCTCCCCCCGCGTCTCTTTCTGCCTCCGCTTCTCCCCCCGCATCTCTTTCTGCCTCCGCTTCTCCCCCCGCGTCTCTTTCTGCCTCCGCTTCTCCCCCCGCGTCTCTTTCTGCCTCCGCTTCTCCCCCCGCGTCTCTTTCTGGGCTCTGCTTCTCCCCCCGCATCTCTTTCTGCCTCCGCTTCTCCCCCTGCGTCTCTTTCTGGCTCCGCTTCTCCCCCCGCGTCTCTTTCTGGGCTCCGCTTCTTCCCCCGCGTCTCTTTCTGCCTCCGCTTCTCCCCCCGCGTCTCTTTCTGCCTCGGCTTCTCCCCCCGTGTCTCTTTCTGCCTCCGCTTCTCCTTCCGCATCTCTTTCTGCCTCCGCTTCTCCCCCCCGCGTCTCTTTCTGCCTCCGCTTCTCCCACCGCGTCTCTTTCTGCCTCCGCTTCTCCCCCCGCGTCTCTTTCTGGCTCCGCTTCTCCCCCCGCGTCTCTTTCTGGGCTCCGCTTCTCCCCCCGCATCTCTTTCTGGGCTCCGCTTCTCCCCCCGCGTCTCTTTCTGGCTCCGCTTCTCCCCCCGCGTCTCTTTCTGCCTCCGCTTCTCCCCCTGCGTCTCTTTCTGGCTCCGCTTCTCCCCCCGCGTCTCTTTCTGGCTCCGCTTCTCCCCCCGCGTCTCTTTCTGCCTCGGCTTCTCCCCCCGCGTCTCTTTCTGCCTCCGCTTCTCCCCCCGCATCTCTTTCTGCCTCCGCTTCTCCCCCCCGCGTCTCTTTCTGCCTCCGCTTCTCCCACCGCGTCTCTTTCTGCCTCCGCTTCTCCCCCCGCGTCTCTTTCTGGCTCCGCTTCTCCCCCCGCGTCTCTTTCTGGCTCCGCTTCTCCCCCCGTGTCTCTTTCTGCCTCCGCTTCTCCCCCTGCGTCTCTTTCTGGCTCCGCTTCTCCCCCCGCGTCTCTTTCTGGGCTACGCTTCTTCCCCCCGCGTCTCTTTCTGCCTCCGCTTCTCCCACCGCGTCTCTTTCTGCCTCCGCTTCTCCCACCGCGTCTCTTTCTGCCTCCGCTTCTCCCCCCGCGTCTCTTTCTGGCTCCGCTTCTCCCCCCGCATCTCTTTCTGGGCTCCGCTTCTCCCCCCGCATCTCTTTCTGGGCTCCGCTTCTCCCCCCGCGTCTCTTTCTGCCTCCGCTTCTCCCCCCGCGTCTCTTTCTGCCTCCGCTTCTCCCCCTGCGTCTCTTTCTGGCTCCGCTTCTCCCCCCGCGTCTCTTTCTGGGCTCCGCTTCTTCCCCCGCGTCTCTTTCTGCCTCCGCTTCTCCCCCCGCGTCTCTTTCTGCCTCCGCTTCTCCCCCCGCATCTCTTTCTGCCTCCGCTTCTCCCCCCCGCGTCTCTTTCTGCCTCCGCTTCTCCCACCGCGTCTCTTTCTGCCTCCGCTTCTCCCCCCGCGTCTCTTTCTGGCTCCGCTTCTCCCCCTGCGTCTCTTTCTGGCTCCGCTTCTCCCCCCGTGTCTCTTTCTGGCTCCGCTTCTCCCCCCGCGTCTCTTTCTGGGCTACGCTTCTTCCCCCCGCGTCTCTTTCTGCCTCCGCTTCTCCCACCGCGTCTCTTTCTGCCTCCGCTTCTCCCCCCGCGTCTCTTTCTGGCTACGCTTCTCCCCCCGCGTCTCTTTCTGGGCTCCGCTTCTCCCCCCGCATCTCTTTCTGGGCTCCGCTTCTCCCCCCGCGTCTCTTTCTGGCTCCGCTTCTCCCCCCGCGTCTCTTTCTGCCTCCGCTTCTCCCCCTGCGTCTCTTTCTGCCTCGGCTTCTCCCCCCGCGTCTCTTTCTGCCTCGGCTTCTCCCCCCATGTCTCTTTCTGCCTCCGCTTCTCCCCCCGCATCTCTTTCTGGCTCCGCTTCTCCCCCCCGCGTCTCTTTCTGGCTCCGCTTCTCCCCCCGCGTCTCTTTCTGGCTCCGCTTCTCCCCCCGCGTCTCTTTCTGGCTCCGCTTCTCCCCCCGCGTCTCTTTCTGGCTCCGCTTCTCCCCCCGCGTCTCTTTCTGGGCTCCGCTTCTCCCCCCGCATCTCTTTCTGGGCTCCGCTTCTCCCCCCGCGTCTCTTTCTGGCTCCGCTTCTCCCCCCGCGTCTCTTTCTGGGCTCCGCTTCTCCCCCCGCGTCTCTTTCTGCCTCCGCTTCTCCCCCCGTGTCTCTTTCTGCCTCCGCTTCTCCCCCCGCGTCTCTTTCTGCCTCCGCTTCTCCCCCCGCGTCTCTTTCTGCCTCCGCTTCTCCCCCCCGCATCTCTTTCTGCCTCCGCTTCTCCCACCGCATCTCTTTCTGCCTCCGCTTCTCCCCCCGCGTGTCTTTCTGCCTCCGCTTCTCCCCCCGCGTCTCTTTCTGGGCTCCGCTTCTCCCCCCACATCTCTTTCTGGGCTCCGCTTCTCCCCCCGCGTCTCTTTCTGGCTCCGCTTCTCCCCCCGCCACCGCCACCGCCGTGCAGAAACCCGAACCCTCGTTTATAACACGCACCCAAACTTTGAGTTCTTTTTTGGGTACAAAATTTTGCGCGTTATACTCGAATAAATACGGTAAACTGTATTAGGAAAGGTCTTACGCCAACAATGTGGGTGGTAGTAGTGTTACTGCTGATTAGTATAGGTATATAGGTATAATGAATTAATGATGATACTAATCAGCAATAACACTACTACCACCCACATTGTTGGCATAAGACCTTTCCTAATACAGTTTAGTTTAGTTTATTTATATTTTTATACTGCCCTACTCCCAAAGGACTCAGGGCAGTGTACAGCCAAAATAAAACACAGATATACAAAAGTTAAAACAATTTTAAAACATATTAAATAATTTGGCCCATAATAAAGTTAAAAACCAAATAAACCCAATAAAAATTAATAAAATTTGTATTTACGCCAGCCCGGCTTGTTGAAAAATAAGTTTTAAGAGCACGGCAGAAAGTGCATAGGTCAGGGATAATTTGTAACTCCGGGGGCAATTCATTCCAGAGGACAGGTGCTCCCACAGAGAAGGCTCTCCCCCTGGGTGTTGCCAGTTGACATTGTTTAGCCAACGGCACCATGAGGAGACCCTCTCTATGGGAGCGTACTGGCCGGTGGGAGGCTCTCAGTGG
Source organism: Rhabdophis nuchalis (assembly GCA_039707465.1). Lineage (NCBI taxonomy): Eukaryota > Metazoa > Chordata > Lepidosauria > Squamata > Natricidae > Rhabdophis > Rhabdophis nuchalis. Next base: position 69,673,066 of record CM077647.1, read on the forward strand.
CAGAAGGCAATCTCGTAGGTACCCAGGTCCTAAGCCATGGAGTGCTTTAAAGTGTAGCTCGTGCAGGAAGTGTGTTACATGGGAGCATCACGTTGCCCCCATAATTACCCATGCAGCCGCATTCTGGACCAGTTGGAGCCTCTGGGTGCTCTTCAAGGGGAGCCCCATGTAGAAAGCATTACAGTAGTCCAGATGGGAAGAGACGAGGGCATGGTTGACTGTGTGCAGGGCATCCTGATCCAGGAAGGTAGATCAGGCGAACCTGATAAAAAAGCCCCCCTGGCGACAGCCATCATATGATCTTCCAAGGACAGCCGTGCATCCAGGAGGACACCCAAGTTGTGAACCCTTCCTGTGGGGGCTAAGGTCTCACCCCCATAGCCAGCGATGGAACCAGCTGACTGTAACGGGACGCCGGGCACCACAGCCATTCGGTCTTGGAGGGGTTGAGCCTGAGCCTGTTCTTCCCCATCCAGATCCTCACAGCCTCCAGGCACTGGGACATCATGTCAAGGGCAACATTGGGGTGGTCTGGGGATGAAACGTACAGCTGCATATCATCAGTGTACTGATGGAACTTTACCTCAAAATCCCAGATGATCTCGCCCAGCGGCTTCACATAAATGTTGAACAGAAGGGGTGAGAGGACCGACCCCTGGGGCAAGTGTGGCACATTGAGGACGACTTTTGCCCCCCTGCCAACACAAACTGCGAACAGTCAGAGAGGAACGAGGAGAACCATTGAAGTACAGTGCCCCCCACCCCTAACCCCTCCAACCACCGCAGCATGATACTATGGTCGATGGTATCAAAAGCTGCTGAGAGGTCTAATAGGACCAGGACAGAGGAACAACCTCTGTCCCGAGCCCTCCAGAGATCATCAACCAATGCGACCAATGCTGTTTCCGTGCTGTACCCAGGCCTGAAACCTGACTGGTAAGGATCAAGTTAGACAGCTTCATCCAGGTACCTGGGAAGCTGTTGCGCCACCACACTCTCAACAACCTTCGTCACAGAGCGAAGGTTGGAGACTAGACGGTAGTTTGCCAAAAGCACCGGCTCCAGGGAAGGCTTCTTTTTTTTTTTTATTGAAAGAGTTTTCCACCAACAAATTTTTCTCCCCCTTTCCCCCCCCTTCCCCCAACATAAAAAAACATAGATCAGGTACAAATATTATATCCCTTTACCCCCCTCCCCCAACATAAACTACATAAATCAGGACCAGATATTATACCCTTTCCCCCTCTCTTTCAACCTGGAATACATAAAATAAGTATCAGTATAATTCCCTCCCATATCCTCCCTAACTTTCCCCAACCTCCCCTTCCCCCCCCAACCCCCTGACTTCCGCTATATGCAACCCTAGTAATTCCAAACACAATATATGTTATTCATTCCCTTCATATTCTACCCCCTGCTGACTACCTTATTCATCTAATCTCCATCAGCTAAAAGCTATACAATATTTTCTAGTCTGATACTTGTTTTGTATATAATCAATCCACTTTTTCCACTCCTGTGTATAAGTCTCTAGCATCTGGTCCTTTAAAAAAGCTGAATTTTTTGCCATTTCAGCAAATCCAGCCATCTTCTGCGTCCATTGGTCTATAGTAGGCAAAACATCTTTCTTCCAGTGCTATTTTTCCCCACGTATCCATCATAACTGGTTCAGTAAAATTCTGGGCCCATTTAATCATACAATCTTTAACCAGTTCAGTTTCTGAATCCCTTTCTAGCAAGACATTATAAACTCTCTTAATATGCATTGGGCTAGTGTCCTTTATCTGTCTGACGAGTTCTAGTTCATGTTCCATTAAACCAGTTTTTTGATCTTCTTTACATCTCATCTGTAATTGGTTATACTGTAACCAAGTTAAATTAATCCCTTCTGCCAACAGTGTGTCCAAAGTCTTCAGCTGCCATCTGCCCCTTTCAGCAAAAAGCACATCTTTGTATAAAAAAAACCCGAGTGACTTAATATTTGTATTCCACATGGTACCCGCAAGATCCAGCCAAAGCGGAATCTTATAATCCCACTTAGATCGGTGCTTCTTCCAAATTCTCATCAAGGCACTTCTAAGTATATGACTATTAAACACTTTATCCACTTTATGTTCATAGAATAAGTATGCATGCCAACCCAAATCAAGATCGTGGTTTTCTATATTCAACAGTTCAGCTTTTGTTTTTCCAAACCAATCAGTTATTTGTGTCAATGCAGCTGCTTCATAATACAATCGAAGGTTTGGAAGTTTAAGCCCACCTCTTTCGCGAGTATCTTGCATAATTTTCAATTTCACTCTCGGTTTTTTCTCATTCCAAGCAAATTTAATCAACGTTTTTTGCCATTCTAACAGTTGCTTGTCAGATTTAAGCACCGGTATCATTTGAAACAAAAAGATAAATCTAGGTAAGACATTCATTTTAATTGCTGATATTCTTCCAAGCAGAGATAACTGTAATTTTTTCCAGGTTCGCAAATCTTTTTGTATCTTTTGCCACAGCACCTCGTAGTTATTTTGGAATAATTTTATATTTGAGTCTGCGACTTGTATTCCTAAAAATATTTATTTGATACTATTTCAAAACCTGCCACCCTTTCAAGTTTCTTTTTTTGAATCTCTGTCAGGTTTTTAACAATCATTTTAGTCTTATTCTGATTCAGTCTGAATCCGGATACCAAGCCATATTCCTCTATAATGTCTTTCATCTGGATTATTGATTTCATCGGTCGTGTTAGGGTAACAACCAGATCATCTGCAAATGCCCTAATTCTGTATTCCTCTTGCCTTATAGCTATTCCACTCAAGAAATTCGAGTCCCGTATTGTATTCAACAAGACTTCTAAGGTTAAGATAAATAACAATGGGGATAATGGACAACCCTGTCTTGTACCTTTATGTATGTTAAAGTTCTTTGACAAACTTCCATTAATAATAAGTTGTGCAGATTGTTCTTGATATATTGCTCCAATAGCCTGTATAAACCGAGCCCCCAAATCCATTTTTTCCAAAGCCTTGATTATAAAATTCCAATTCACTTGATCAAAGGCCTTTTCCGCATCCAGAAAAACCAGTACTGCAGGGATCTGTTTATTCTTATCTAGATAGTCCAATAAATCTATAATTTGCCTGACATTCTCCTTAATGTATCTTCCTTTGATAAATCCTGCTTGGTCGTGATGAATTACCTCTTGAATAACTGGCATCAATCTGTTGGCTAATACTTTTGCAAAAATTTTATAATCCGTATTTAGAAGAGATATTGGTCTGTAATCTTCTGGTTTCTTAGAGCCTGCTTCTTCTTTCGGTATCAATGATACAAAAGCCGCTTTCCATGAGGAAGGTATTTTGCCACCTTGCTGTATATTACAAAATAAATCTTTAAGATGTTCAATCATTTCTGCTTGTAAAGTTTTATAATAAACTGCAGTTAAACCATCGGTCCCTGGAGCTTTAGCTGGTTTCAATTGCTTTATAGTAAAGCTAATCTCCTCGATAGTTATTAATTGATCCAGGTTTGCCTTTTGGTCCAAGGAGACTTTTGTAAGCCTTTTTCCTTCTAAATATTTATCTATAAGATTATAATCCAAAAAAAACTTTTTAATTAATTCTTGTTGATAAACTTCCTTCTCCGCATGCTGAATACTATTGATAGTTCTTGTATTCAATTGCTTTCTCAATGTATAAGCCAACCGGCTGGATTACTGTAACGCTCTCTACATGGGGCTCCCCTTGAGGTGCACTCGAAGGCTGCAGTTAGTGCAGAATGCGGCCGCGCGGGTGGTTATGGGTGCCTCAAGGCAAGCCCACGTAACACCTCTCCTGCGCGAGCTGCACTGGCTGCCTGTGGCCTTTCGAGTGCGCTTCAAGGTGTTGACCACCATCTTTAAATCGCTCCATGGCTCGGGGCCTAGCTATATACGAGACCGCCTCCTGCCCCATACATCCCTTCGTCTGGTCCGCTCCCACAGAGCGGGCCTACTCCGGGTGCCGTCGGCTGGGCAATGCCGGCTGGCGACACCCAGGGGAAGAGCCTTCTCTGTGGCGGGCCCGGCCCTCTGGAACGACCTACCCCCCGACCTTCGCACTACCTCGGACCTCCGCCTCTTCTGCCAACGTCTTAAGACGTACTTATTCCAACAAGCCGGCCTAGGATAGCCCCCCGCATCTGACTTTTAAATATAAATTATAATTTGGTTACGGTTTTAATAATGGGTTTTAGCATGGGTGAATTAATTTAATATATTTTTAATTGATTGATGTATATTGTATTTATGGTTTTATATAATGCCTGTGCGCCGCCCTGGGTCCTAACAAGGAGAAGGGCGGGGTATAAATTTAATAAAATAAATAAATAATAAATAAATAAATAACCATCTGCCCGGCTTGTTAGCATTAGCAAAAGTATTGTGTTTTGCAAATTGCAAATTGGTTGCTGTTTGTTCCGCTATAAGCATTTGAAATTGATCCTTCAAAACATTTATAATTGCTTTTAACTTCCTATCTGTTGGATTTTTTATCAGTAGCTGTTCTTTGTTCTTTATCCCTTTTTCCAACTCTATTCTCTTTTTCTGTCTATTTTGTTTGTGTTTAAAATTCATTTGTATCAGGACTCCTCGCATATATGCTTTACCTGCATCCCAAACTATTTCAATAGGAGTACCTTTATTTAAATTCAATTAAAAAAATTCCTTTTTATGCTTTTTAAGTTCGCTTACATTTTTTTCGTATCTAAATAAATTTCCGTTTAGCCTCCAGGATCTTCTTTCTCTCTTCCCCATCTCAATTTCCATCCACACCGGGCTATGATCAGTTAACGTCCTAGGAAATATCTTTGTTTTCTTTATTTTAGGAAGTAGGTCAACTGTTGTCAAAAAAAAATCTATCCTAGAAAAAGATTTGTGCCTATCTGAGTAGAAGGTGAAATCCAACTCATTTGGATTGTGCACTCTCCAAATATCTTTCATTTCCAAATCCTCTTGCATTTCAAAAAAAAGCTTGTGGTAACTTGCCACCTAATTTGGCCAAACTCTTTTTATCCTTACTCGGTTGAATTACTCCATTCCAGTCTCCCATAATTAAAATACTTGAAAAATCCCATTCTATGATTTTCAAATGGAGCATCTTATAAAAACTTTCTTGTTGCTGGTTTGGGGCATATATTCCTACCACCAAAATGGGCCATTCTCTGTATAAAGTTCAATTGCTATGTATCTTCCACAGTCATCCGCTTCTATCATTTTAGCTGATAGCCTTTTATTTATATATATCACCACCCCATTCTTCTTCTCCGAATTTGAAGCCACAAATTGCATTCCCAATCTTGAATTTATCAAATATTTCTGGTCTTGCACCTTAATATGGGTTTCTTGCAAACAAATAACATCATTATTAAATTGTTTCAGATAATAACATACTTTTTTCCTCTTTTGTGGAGAGTTCAGGCCATTCACATTCCAAGACAAAAATTTAAGCATCATTTGAACTAGTCTGAAGTGTTAAGAGCAATTGCTGAAGGTCCCGTTCTGGAGAAGTGGTCTTCGGCTTTGCTCGTCCCATGTCTTCAGCTTGCTCCTTTCCCTTGACCTTCTTAGCTCATTGTGGGTAAGATCTTCCCTGTTGCTGTGCTTCCTGAATTTGCTTAGAGACGGATCTAGTTATACATTGCTCTTCCGGTTTGCTTGTTCGCAATTCGACATCCAACGCCTCTTCTGCAACAGTTTTTAATGTTTCATCCAAAAAAGAGACTGGCAATGGCTCAAAAGGATCAACCACAATACCATCTGCAGCTCCCTGGGCAGCACTTTCTTTTTGCGTCTGTTTTATTTGTTCCTCAGTTTCCTGGTCAAACAGCCTCTGTGCTTCAGCCTCCTTGTCTACTGGTGAAGATGTACGTGGAGATGTAGAACCCACTTTCAGAACATTATAATAGAACTCTTCTGCCTTTGCTATGGTATTTAGACGGTATCTCACTCCTTGAAACCTCAATATTATACCGGTTGGGGCATCCCACCGATATTGAATTTGCCGCTTTTGCAATTCTGCCACCAGAAATCCAAAATCTTTTCTATCCTTTAACATTTTGGGTGGCAACTCCTTATAGACTCCAATCTCAGTTCCATCAATTTGAACAGCAGAAAGAAATGACCTTTGCAAGATATCATTTCTTATTCTCCTATCAGTAAAATATATTACCACATCTCTAGGTAATTGCCTTTGTGCTGCCACACCGGAATTGACTCTGTAAGCCTTGTCAATTTTATAAAAAATCTCATCAGAATCATCACATTTCAATAACACAGCCAGAGCATCAGCACAGACTTTTCTTAGATCTTCCCTGGGATGTTCCCTTATTCCCCTGAGCCTAATAGTCCAGCGCAATACCAATGAAGAAGAAAAATAACAGTTCCCAAAAGAAACCAGCATGGCTGCATAAAGAACTCTCTGACAAATTGAAAGACAAAAAGGATAAATATAAAAAGTGGAAAAAGGGGGACATAACCAAGGCAAAATATCAGCAAATAGCCCGAGCCTGTAAAGATGAAGTGAGGAAAGCTAAGACTCACAATGAAGAAAGGCTTGCCAAAAAAGTAAAAAATAACAAAAAAAGCTTCTTCCAACATGTTAAAAATAAGAAAAAAGTTAAGGAAACAATTGGTCCACTGCTGGGAGAAAATGGCAAGAAGATGATAAGCAACAGGGAGAAAGCAGAACTATTTAACTCTTTTTTTGCATCTGTCTTTACACAAAGGGATAAAACAGTCCAATCAATCAAAAACAGCACCACAAATATCAGATTAGGAACACAAGTTGAAATAGGGAAGAAAATGGTAAGTGAGCACCTGTCTGCCCTGGACGAGTTCAAATCACCAGGACCGGATGGATTACACCCCAGGGTTCTGAAGGAACTGGCAGACGAGATCTCAGAACCACTGAACTATATCTTTCAGAGATCCTGGAGCACCGGGGAACTGCCAGAAGACTGGAAAAGAGCAGATGTGGTTCCCATCTTCAAAAAAGGAAAAAAAACAGATCCAGGAAACTATAGACCCATCAGCCTGACCTCAATACCAGGAAAGATTCTGGAAAAGATAATTAAACAACAAATAAGTGAACACCTAGAAGCAAACAAAGTAATAGCCAAAAGCCAACATGGGTTTGTCAAAAACAGATCATGCCAGACGAATCTAATTGCATTCTTTGACAAAGTAACAAAATCAGTGGACCAGAGGAATGCTGTTGATATAATTTACCTGGACTTCAGTAAGGCATTTGATAAAGTAGACCATAACCTACTATTAGATAAAGTAGAAAATTGTGGGTTAGACAGCAGCACCACCAAATGGATTCGCAACTGGCTGACCAACCGCACTCAACGTGTAGTCCTCAATGGAACTGCATCTACATGGAAGGAAGTATGCAGTGGAGTCCCCCAAGGCTCTGTTTTAGGCCCAGTACTCTTTAACATCTTCATCAATGATTTGGATGAGGGGATAAATGGGGAACTCATCAAATTCGCAGACGACACCAAGCTGGCAGGAATAGCCAACACTCCAGAAGATAGGCTTAAGATACAGAAGGATCTAGACAAACTTGAACACTGGGCACTGTCTAATAAAATGAAATTCAATTGTGAAAAAAGTAAGGTCCTACATATAGGCAAGAAAAACCAAATGCACAAGTACAGTATAGGTGGTACCTTGCTCAATAGTAGCAACTGTGAGAGGGATCTCGGAATCCTAGTGGACAACCATTTAAATATGAGCCAGCAGTGTGCAGCAGCTGCCAAAAAAGCCAACACAGTTCTAGGCTGCATCAACAGAGGGATAGAATCTAGATCGCGTGAAGTGTTAATGCCACTGTATAGTGCCTTGGTAAGGCCACACTTGGAATACTGCATACAGTTTTGGTCGCCACGATGTAGAAAAGACGTGGAGACTCTGGAAAGAGTGCAAAGAAGAGCAACCAAGATGATTAGAGGACTGGAGACTAAGACATATGAAGAACGGCTGCAGGAGCTGGGTATGTCTAGTTTGATGAAGAGAAGGACCAGGGGAGACATGATAGCAGTGTTCCGATATCTCAGAGGGTGCCACAAAGAAGAGGGAGTCAAACTTTTCTCCAAGGCACCTGGGGGCAGGACAAGAAGCAATGGGTGGAAACTAACCAAGGAGAGAAGCAACTTAGAACTAAGGAGAAATTTCCTAACAGTAAGAACAATTAACCTCTGGAACAGCTTGCCTCCAGCAGTTGTGAATGCCCCAACCCTGGAAGTCTTTAAAAAGATGTTAGACAGCCATTTGTCTGAAATGGTATAACGTTCCTGCCCATGCAGGGGGTTGGACTAGAAGACCTACAAGGTCCCTTCCAACTCTGCTATTGTATTGTATTGTATTAATAGCAAATTCCATAGATCTGAATTGCATCATCGTAATCTCATTATGCAGCTTTTGAATTTTTCCATCGGCTTGTGTAAATTTTAAATCAGTTCCCTTAAATTTAGACTCAATGTCTGAGGCAAGCTTTTCAACTTTTTTATCCACCTTCAAAATTACATCAGAGAGGCCTTTTACGACTGTTTGAATATCTTTATTAACTAATTCAAATTTTTCTTGAACAATTCCCTTAATTTCTTTTTCAGATCTTTTGATCTCTTTGCCTATAAAGTCTTTTAAATCCTGAAAGTCTTCTGCCTTTGTCTGAGCTTGCAGGGGTGTGGCTGTTTGTTTTGTTGACATCTTGGCCTGTGCCGAGCCTGCTAACTTTTCTCAAAGGATTGTCCAAATCAAGTTTGTTTTTTTCCCCCTAGTCTCCAGCAGGTTTTATTACTTTATAACGTGTTAAAATACACAAACCGAGTTGGTGCCGTCTTCAGTTAGTTAAGCAGTAAAGCAAGCGCCATTTTTTTTCTTCCTTTTCTCACTTGAAAGTCATTCTAATTTCAACGCTACTTCAATACTTCGATAGTCAACAGAGAATAAAGATACTTGCTATTTGGTGTTAGATGTTAAGAGTGTCGGCCGCGAAATGCCTAGTCCTGCTGGTAAGCAGAAGATCCCAAACACCCGGAGGTCCGGCAGCTTGTAAAGGGAGTCACGCCCTGTTAGCTTCCCAGAGGCATAAATACCTTCTGGGGTCACTCAGGGGTGCTCAACCGACAGCTGCCTGCTCAGCTCACAAAATCTTCAAAGACTTGGAGGTTTACGAGACGTTTCCCACATCCGAAACGCCTCTTTACAGGCGGCTGGGTTGGCAGTCTTCAAAGAGACCATCACCGGCAGAACACAGCACAACCGGAAGGCTTCTTGAGGAAGGGTCTCACCACCACCTCTTTCAAAGTGGTGGGGAAGAAACCCTCTCTCAAAGAAGTATTGATAATACCCTGGAGCCAGGGAAAGGAAAAGAAAAGTAGAAGGGAAGTAGAAGGGAAGGAGGGGAAGAGAAGGAGAGGAAGGGAGAGAGAAAAAAGAAGTAGGAAGGGAAAAGAGGAAAAAGGGAGAGGAGGAGTAGAAAAGGGAAAGAGGAAAGGAGAAAGGAAAGGAAATAAGGAAGAAAAGAATGACTTGGATGGGTGGTGGTGGTAAGGGGGGGTAGGGGGCGGGAGGTGGAGAGGCTCGTCTGCTCCTCCTAACATTCCTGGTCGATGGCAAAAACCCTGGAGAAACCACACCACGCTCAACCGCCCCCACCACCGCAGCTAGGTGGAGCCAGACCCTCCAAAGACCGTAGCCTCCTCGGCATCTTCCATGCTGGCAATGCCCCAGCCTCCATTGCCGCCCACTCACCCACTTGTCAGCTGGTCCCCGCAGGCCGGCTGCACCTCTCTCCATCACAGTTCTCTCCGATGCTGGAACAGGACACCAGGCAGCTCCAATAAATCCCACAGGTGCTCCCACGGAGAAGGCTCTCCTTCTGGGTGTTGCCAGTTGACATTGTCTAGCCGACGGCACCATGAGGAGACCCTCTCTATGGGAGTGTACGGGCCGGTGGGAGGCTCTCGGTGGCAGAAGGCGATCTCAGAAGGCGATCTCGTAGGCGATCTTGTATTTCACACCTTGCATAGACATTGGCTGCAATGCTGTGTATTTTGTCAATGTATACCTCTTACTGCAAGGCATTGGCCAAAGCAGTTTTACCCAGGTGCAGTTGTTTGTGGACCTGCTGTACTGCTGTCCATGCCATATGTCCTGGGACAAAGACACAGTGGTCAGGTAGAATCCATCATCCCTCTTCTTGTCTTGCTTCAAGTGTCTCTACCTGCTTCACCTCCTCCCGGGAATAGTTTGGCACAATATGTTCCTCTGGGACCCATACAGTTAGGCAGTCTCCTTGTGTGGTTATTAGTTTTAATGCTGCCAATCAAGCCTCTTTGTCCGCCTTGTAATTTCCTTGCTGAATATCAGACACTCCCTTCTGATGTCCCTTACAATGCATCACAGCTACTTTCTGTGGTGACCACACACTATCCAGTAAATGCAATATCTGTGGTCCATTTTTAATGGCTTTTCCTCCTGCTGTTATGAGGCCTTTTTCCTTGTACAATACCTCATGTACTTGCACTGTCAGAAAAGCATATTTAGAGTCTGTATAGATATTGATTCCTTTTCCTTTCGTAAGTTCAAGTGCTCGTGTTAGAGTATGCAGCTAAGCCAACTGGGCACTTGTGCCTGAAGGAAAGGGCTCAGCTTCCCAGACCTCATCTAAAGTCACCACTGCATACCCTGCCTTTCAAATTCCTGCCTCCACAAAGCTGGTACCATCAGTGTAAAGTGTAAAGTCAGGATTAGGAATAGGAACATCTGTCATATCTGGACAGATGGCATAGGTTTCTTTAAGAGTTTGAATGCAGTTATGTACAGTGTCCAACCTTGGCTCAGGCAACAGGGTAATTGGATTCAGGATATTCAGGATATTCGACTGCACCAATGTAATCAGTGGATTGTGTGTTATTAAGCCCTGATATCTTAATATCCATGGGTTGGTTAACCATAGATGTCCTTTTGTTTCCAAAACTGCTTTAAGGGTATGTGGAGTATAAATCTCTAATTCCTGCCCAAAGGTTAATTTGTTGGCTTCCTGTGTCAACATAGCTGCTCCTGCCACAGCCTTGAGGCAATCAGGCCAGCCTCTAGCTACATTATCCAGCTGTTTAGAGAGATAAGCCACTGGGTGGTGCCACTTTCCCATCTTCTGGGTAAGAACCTCAACTGCTACATTTTGTTTAGTGTCCACAAACAGCTGAAAGGGTTTTTCCAAATCCAATAAGCCTAAACTGGGGGCTCATAGCAATGCTTCTTTAAGGGCTGTAAAACTATTCTTCTCTATTTTCTCCCATCTCAAAGGCTCTTTGTAAACTTCCTTCGTTGCTTCATACATGGGTTTCGCAATTAGGCTGAAGTTTGGAATCCAGATCCGACAAAAACCAGCAGCACCCAAAAACCCTCTCAACTCTCTTTTATTCTTTGGCTCTTGCAAATGACATATATCTTGCCTTGCTCAATATCATATCCCAAATATTTAACCTTCATTGATGCCAATTGAGCTTTTTTCCTAGAGGCTTTGTAACCCATTTCTTGCAAAAGATGAAGCAAACTATGAAGCAAACTTCTGCCAGCAAACTTCCTCCATCTGGCCTGTTACCAATAGATCATCTATATATTGCAACATGATATTTGGGACAGGGAGTTTTAGGGTTTCCAGATCTCTTGCCAACGCTGCTCCAAAGAGGGTCGGGGAGTTCTTGAACCCCTGGGACAATCTTGTCCAGGCATATTGCTGCTTCCTCCCAGTCACAGGGCTTTACCATTCAAATGCAAATAGATGCTGACTCTTCTCATGTATAGATATTATGAAGCAGGCATCTTTTAGGTCTATAACTGAGAGCCATTTAGCCACTGTGGAAATCAATCCCAATATGACATAAGGATTTGGGACAACCGGATGTATCATTACTGTGGCATTATTGATGATTCGAAGGTCTTGCACCAGCCTGTATTTGCCTTCCCCTTTGGGAATTGGGAGTATGGGAGTGTTCCATTTGGATTCTATGGGGACTAGGATGTGATGGGTTAGATACAAGTCTATTATTTCTTGGATGGCTTGTACAATAGGCCAGGGATAAGGCTGTTGTCTAATTCTTATTGGTGTTTTTGATGGAAGTTCCTCTATTACAATTGGAGGATGGTGTCTGGTAAAACCAGGGGGGCTATCTTCTGCCCACACATACGGTACATCAAACTCTTCCCATTTCACATCCTCTTCACATTCCTGGTCTATCACCATCATAATTCTCCATGCTTCCTCACATGGTACCTCCATCTTTTCCTTCCCATACTTCAATTCCATTGTGCCATCATCATCAAAGGAGATTTGAGCCCACAACTTGCTCAACAAATCTCTTCCCAGAAAGGGGCAATTGAGCATGTAAATGAACTGGTGAGTAATTGTTTTTCTTCCAGTATTACAAATCAGAGGTTCCAAGAATGGTCACTGTATTATCTTCCCTGTTGTTCCTTGGATGTTAATGAAGTGGGGAGAGACATGATTCAAGGGCTGGGTTAGGACTGATTGGGTGGCCCCTGTATCTACCAGGAAGGGGATGGACTTGCCTCCAATTTTCAGGCTAACCATAGGTTCTGGGAAGCAGGCTAAACCCAGTCAGTCTCAGTCCCATTCTTCTATTTCAGCCAGGAGCAACTTTTTAAAAGATTATGAACCATTTTGACCAGAATTAGTGAAAAGGGTCTCGGTTTGAAAAGAGAAAAATAACAAATTAATGTTTCAAGGGTTGAATTCCTGGTATATTTGATCAACAGCTGCAGAATTCACCCAACAAATATAAAAATTAAATCAATCCAGGAAGCCCCCATACCTCGCAATTAGACTGAGCTGCAGGCATTCCTTGGAATTCTCAATTTTTATAGTGTCTTTCTTAAACAGAAAGTTACTGTTGCTGAGCCCTGGCATTGGCTCCTTGGCAAGAATGCCAGATGGATCTGGAGAAAGGCCGCGGCCACTGTTTTTGCTGTGGTTAAAAGACTGCTGTCAGCAGACACATTCCTGGTCCAATATAACCAGAGTTTGCCCCTTGTCCTGACTTGTGATGCTTCTCCTTTCAGCATTGACATGGCCCTCAGCCACTGCATGCCCAATGGAACCAAAGCCCCCATCACTTACCACTCAAGGACCCTTTCAGCGGCTGAGCGCAACTACAGCCAGCTGGACCATGAGGCTTTGGCTGCAGTTGCTGGGGTAAAATGGTTCCATGAGTACCTGTATGGCCGGGACATTGAGGTCATCACGGACCATAAGCCATGCTGGAACTCTTGGCTGGGGACCGACCAACTCCTGCATCACTGTCACTTTGGATGACACGCTGGACAATTTTCTTCATGGCCTTCAGCTACCACCTCGGTCACAGGCTAGGGAAAACTTTGGGAAATACTGACATTCTTAGCAGGTGCCCACTTCCTGAACTGTTGGAAGATCCAACCCCTAACACCACAGCTTTGCTCATTGACTGTTTGGAGGCTGGCCCAGTGTCACCAAGCGAGATTGCCCGCTACTTTGTCAGAGACAAGATGATCTCTCAAATTTTGAACTGGGTGTGGAGGGGGTGGTCCAAGGGGCCACTTGGGTCTGAGTTTAAAGCATTTGTCAACAAAAAATATGAGTTATCTGTATTGTGAGGTTGTCTTCTGTGGGGGGACCCAAACTGCGAGTTGCAGTATTAGAGACCTTGCACATAGGGCATTCGGGAATTGCCTGGGTGAAATCTTTGGCAAGGAGTTACGTGTGGTGGCCTAACATGGATGGGGAGATACCTGCACACCATGCCAGGAGTCCAGACCAGCTCCCCCAGAGGTGCCTGCTAAGGAAGGGGAAAGGCCTCAGTCACCCTGGTCAAGGGTGCACATTGATTTTGCTGGCCTGGTTCATGGCCAGGTCTTTCTGGTAGTTGTGGATGCTTACTCAAAGTGGTTAGAGTTAGTCCTCATGACTGCCAACATGGCAGAGATGGTCATCAAGGCACTATGGAGGCTTTCAGCTTTGCTTCCGGTTTCTGAAGGTGTCGGACATGCTTTGTGCTTCGTCCGCCGCTTGCTGTACCGGTGTGCTTCTTCGGAAGCACGAAAGATCCCCGGGGAGGGGCTTCTGCCGTAGGAGTGGCTCACTGGTGGGATATGGACATGGTTTATAGAATTAATTCAACTTATGCCAGGATAAATAATGTACCAAGAGAGGTCCATGTTAAATTTCTTAGGAGATCCACAAGGGATGAGATATTGAGGGCTCAATGGGATGGAACTTTAAAATACCAGGATAAAGAAATAATCATTTTGAAACAGATCCCGAAAAAAATTAGAGAAATAAGGAGGAAGTATTCCTTCCTATCTAAGAAATTATATAAAAAGGGAATATGGTTCAAGTGGTTATTGCCAGAGGGAATGCTGATCTTCTGGGAGGGAGGTAAAGTAAGAATCAAAACATTAAGTGAGGCTGAGGCTTTTATTAAAAAACATTCTCCCCAGCTGGGAGGCGAAGACGGGGAAACGGAGGGAGCGACGGCCCTGCCCGGGGACAGAGAAGAGGAGTCAATTGCAAAAAGACTTAGATCGCAAAAATAATTTTATTTGAAATACTATTGTAATTGTTGATACAAGATAAAATGGCCAAAAAAAAAAGATGATTGAATTTATAGGCTATACAATGTAATCTTTTTATATGTTTATCTTTTACTTTTAACATTGTAACTTTATGAAGTTTTGGGAGGGTCAATACCAATGGCAGCGAAGCTACCAAAATGTTACCTTTACCCTATGCCTTTTCCCCTGTAAAAATTTTGAAAACCAATAAAATACTTTTCAAAAAAGGCACTATGGAGGCTTTCCTCCTCTCACAGCCTGCCTGATGTCCTAGTCTCAGACAATGGGCCCCAATTCACGGCCATGCAATTTGAGACTTATTTAGCTACTCAGGGAATCAGACATGACCTGGTTGCTTCCTTTCATCCAGCCATTAATGGACAGGTGAAGAGAATGGTGTGATCTGCAAAAGAAGCCCTATCCAGGATGGGGCTGGGAGATTGGCAAACACGGATAGACCAATTCCTCCTTTACCAGCACATCATTCCAACTGCTACCACTGGCAGAAGCCCCACCGAGCTTCCGATGGGTCATCAGCTGAAATTGCCCTTAGACCGGCTACACCCAAATTATTCTGCCATAACTCCCCCAGATTCGATCAGCAAAATTAGAAAATTTAGCATAGGGGATCGAGTTTACACCTACAACTACACTGGGGAGGGGCTCTCTGGATCCCTACCACAGTTACAGGAATTACCAGACCTCGCTCTTACGAGTTGGAGCTTGAAGATGGTAGAATTTGGAGCGGCACATTGACCATCTCTGAGGTCGCATCTCCAACTCCAATCTTAGGCCGCCAGAGGTAACCAAGAGTCAGTCAAAGTCCTACCCAAAAGGAGCACAAATTCACTTCTTCCACAGAACACTCAAGCTTGAAGGTACTGGATTATTTATCTTGTGAGGTTGCAGGGCTACAGCAAGTTCTGAGTGAACTGGCTCCAGAAACTTCAGTCATGCCCTGTGGAAAGTTCCAGGAGCTTCCACCAGGCAAAGCCAGAGAGACAACAGGTCCATCTGTCCAAAGTTTCAGTGCCAACTGAACTATGCAGGTTAGAATAAGTCACTAGAAAACCTGCCTACCTGTGTGAGTACGTAACCAGCTGGATCAGCCCAACTAAGAGGGGAGGGGTGTTACATACTGACAGTTTCCACCAAGGTCCTCTGATCTGGCAGGAAAATACTTAAATGTGATTAGTTAAGACATCTGACAGCTCCCTATAAAAGGGCTGCTGCCAGACAGAGTCTTAGCTGGATTGTACATAGTGTTCCATAATAAAGAGCTGTTGTTATTGTTAGCCTGAGTCTGCCTCATCCATTCACCCAATTTAACACCTACTTCCAGGAATTAATAAAAGGCCACACCTCTGGAGAACAGATGCATTTTGTAGTTGCTTCACCAAAGTACAGATACTGCTAAGTGAAGGCAGTTTCTCTGCTTTATTTGTCATTTAGATAAAAGGTCCTCTTCCACCTTCAAAACCACTGACCATCTTCTCCTGTAACCTTGGCAAGGGGCCCTTACAAGGTGCTATCAGCTGGGCCAGCTGTACCAATGTTTTGTAAAGAGTTGTTAGACCTCCATCACTCACCCTTTGTCCTGGCTTGTGATAGGCAGAGCCTGGTTTCCCAGACATTGGGCCCAGGATAGCACTAGATGACTGGAGTCCTGTGTGATCATCAATTGCCCCTATGTCTCAAGTCAAAGATTTACAGAACAGTAGTGCTTCCATTTGCCCTCTATGGATCTGAGTGCTGGCCAGCAGCAGCAAAGCATGAGCAGGCCTTACGCATGACAGAAATAGGAATGATGTCTTTGACTAATGTGATTTGACTACTCCATGAACAATAATCCCCAACGTCAACTGGGAGAAGGAGGGGAGGGGGAGGAAGAGGGGGAGGAGGAAGGTGGTTAAGCTGGGCTAGGAATGGGTAGACCCAAGTTCTAGTTGTCTTTTAGCACTGAAACTAGCTGGGTAACTCTGAATAACTTTCTTAGTTGGGAAAACCAGAAAACATTTATTCACCAACTTATCCTGAACTACTAAAGTGCATTATGATAGTCCTATATCCTATCAGCAACTAGAAGGCAACAGAAAATTATTTTGACATAAAAAATATTATTTTGTATTGCTACTGTTAAGCCAAAAATAAATTGCCGCAAGTTCACAGATCACACTAACTATTATTATGTTCAACTGTGCCTTGAATAAAATGATAATTAGTTGAGTTTGCACATTAAGCTAAGCTAAAACCGTTTTGTACCTATTGCAATTGCTGGAATAGGAACAGTTGTTAAAATCAGATATGAGTCCTCAAAAATCACATTATACTTTAGCATGTTGTGTGAACCAATCACCAAGGCTGCTTTCTTCAACCTACATGCTCTAAAATAAACTCCAGAATGATCATAGTATCTGGTAATGTTAAGACTCAGAAACCATCCATCTTAAGAAATCCTATATTGGAGAAGGTTCATGGTTTACAAATCAAAATGGCTTTGTGCAATTCATTTCCAGATCAGATTATTGCAATGTGTTTTACCTGGTAATATCCTCATTTATTCCAAAACAATGGAGGAGCATGTGAAGTTAATGATGAGAAAGCTCTAGATGCTAAACTATACTCTAAGGTATCAAAATGTTTTCACAAGACTAGCCTGGACTATTTGGAATACTTGGATATCAAGTGAGGGTTTAGAGATGGATTCCTGGAAAGTGAAAGCAATATTGGAGTGAGAGGCCACCCAGACTAGAAAATAGTTGCAAAGTTACTTGGGCTCTGCCAACCTCTATAGATAGTTCATTCCATCATTCACCCAGATTTTTCTGCCAATTACAGAGCTGCTAAAGATGGACAAAGGGAGAGTAAAGCTTAAGCCTGGTGACCAGCTGAACTGGACTATGGAATGCCAAATGGTTTTTTGAGAAACTCAAGCAGTTGTTTGTGGCAGAACTAGTTCTTAAGCTGTACATATCTACCCCAAACCATCCCAACGATGCTGTGGAAGTGATGTCCCGGTGTCTGGAGGCTGTACGGGCCTGGATGGGGAGCAACAAACTCTGACTCAACCCGTCCAAGACCGAGTGGCTGTGGTTTCCGACGTCCCGGTACAGCCAGTTGACACCAACACTGGCCATTGGGGGTGAATTATTAGCCCCCGTGGAAAGGGCGCGCAACTTAGGCATCCTCCTGGACTCCCGGCTGTCCATGGAGGACCATGTAATGGCTGTGGCCAGGGGGGCTTTTTACCAGGTTTGCCTGGTACGCCAGTTGCGCCCCCTACTGGACAGGGACACCCTTCGCACAGTCACTCAAGCACTCGTGACATCCCGTCTAGACTACTGTAATGCTCTCTACATGGGGCTCCCCTTGAGGCGCACCTGAAGACTACAGTTAGTGCAGAATGCGGCCGCGCGGGGGATTCTGGGAGCCTCACGGCATTCCCATGTGACACCTCTCCTGCGCGAGCTGCACTGGCTGCCTGTGGCCTTTCGGGTGCGCTTCAAAGTGTTGATAACCATCTTTAAAATGCTCCATGGCACGGGGCCTAGTTATTTGTGGGACCATATCCTGCCTCATACATCCCTTCGTCCAATTCGCTCCCATAGAGAGGGACTTCTCCGGGTGCCGTCCGCCGGGCAATACCGGCTGGCGATTCCTAGGGGAAGGGCCTTCTCTGTGGTGGGCCCAGCCCTCTGGAACGACCTACCCCCAAACTTAGGACCATCACGGACCTCCGCTCCTTCCACCAACACTTAAAGACATACCTCTTCCATCTAGCCGGCCTGGCCTAGTCCCTGCAACCACTTTTGTAGACTGAGTTTTAAATTGTTTTAATTGGGATCTTAATGGGTTAGCAGATTTTAGGGAATCTTTTAGCACAGGGCACAATTGAATTTAATTAGTTTTTAGCTTGAAGTCCTATTTATTATTGTCTTGTCTATTGTTATGTTTTGTACTTCCGTTTTAATTTCCTGTGTACCACCCTGAGTCCCTCTGGGGAGATAGGCGCGGTTATATAAATTGAATAAAATAAAAATAAAATAAATAAATAAACATTTGAAACCAACAAACATTTGTCATCCAATCTGACAACGCCAATGATGTGGTGATGGACTGTCCTACTTCAGGGGAACACTGAAGGGAAGCTTCAGCCTTTTGCCTACATGTCCTGTAAGCTCACTGACAGTCAAAGGTGATGGGCAGGTTGGAAAAGAAAGCTTATGCCATTCGATGGACATTATTGACAAGCATGAATAGGGTGGCAGAACAGACTAATCTGATGGTGGAACAATATTTATGTAAACTACCAGCAAACAAATTGGGAAGAACTTTTGTCATTCATAGAGGTGGCCTACAACAAACAATTCATAGTGGCTAGAGGGATGGAATTTAAACTCAAGCCTGAATTCCCACGGCAGCCCCCCTCTTCAATAACGCTGACGGAATTGATGGACACCCTAAGACAGTGATGGCTATCCTTTTTCAGGAAAGTCTCCAGAGGGTGAAAAATAGCCTTAAAAGAAGGTGGAAGTCAGCTGGCCAGCACATGCATGCATGCTGGAGCTGAGAGGGCAACACATCACGTGCCCTAACAAATGGCTCACATGTGCCATAGATTCACCATCATGGCCCTAAGAGAAGCTGGGGAAAATATGCAGAAAGCTTTATGAAAGCAGGGGAGTCGCAAAAGAAATGGGCAGATCAGAGGAGGGCTCCACAAAGGAGTTTAAAATTGGGGATAAAAAGTATTTTTCTATAAAGTACCTCAGACTAAGGCAACTCTATAGGAAACTGGATTAAGGCACATAGGAAATTTCTGGTATATATCAGTGGTGGGTTACGACCGGTATGCCCTGGTACAGGCTTACTGCTGTCTGCCAGGAGCACCAGGTACTGTTCCGGTACAGTGCTCAGGATGGCCCACTTGCCCACCCATGCTCCTTACCAGTATTAAAAGTTTTCAGGGCTTCCGCGCATGTGCACAGAGTGCATGACACCTGCACAAGCAGCTGGAACATTGTGGAGGCATCACAGAGGGTTGCGGGTGGTAGATATGCATGCATGCACTGTCACAATGGAGGTAAAATTACCAGACTGGGCCACAGCAACGCGTGGCCAGGAACGTCTAGTGCCAAATAAATCTTATTTCATTCTTTGACAAAGTGACTAAATTAGTGGAAAAACAAAATGCTGTGAACATAGTATACTTGGATTTCAGCAAGGCATTGACAAAATAGACCACAACCTACTTCTTGGTAAGCTAGAAATATGTACCATATTTTTCGGACTATAAGACGCACTTTTTTTCCTCTTAAAAGAGGTTGAAAATCTGGGTGCGTCTTATACATCGAATACAGCATTTTTTGCTTCCTGGAACCCCACCCCCTTCACCAAACTGGCTGTACATAGCCTTATAGAGGCTTCCAGAGAGCCCCTGGGGGCTGGGGAGGACAGAAATTAGCCTAAATCAGGCCTTTTTTTGCCCCCCCCCAGCCCCCAGCAGCACTCTATAAGCCTCCATAGGGCTATGCATGCAATTTATTTGACACAAAGATGGCTCGTTTTTGTGATAAATGGGCCGGTTCTTTGCTCATTTTTGACCCTTCCACCCCCCAGGAGCACTCTGCAAGCCCCCCCTCCTGCTTTTTATTTGAAAAAAACGGTCCCGTTTTCGCGGGGAAACAGGCTGTTTTGGAGAGGTTTGCAGAGTACAAAAGGGATTTATTTCCTGGTCTTTAACTATTTCTGTGCCAGCAGAAATAAAGTTCTAAGGTTTGTCAGCAATTTCCTTCTCCAGGACATGGATAAATACACCTGAAAACATCAACCTACCTACCTACCTGCCTACCTACCTACCTACCTACCTACCTACTCTCTCTCTCTCTCGCTACCTACTATATTTCTCTATATATATTTCTCTCTCTCTATCCGTCTACCTATCTACCTACACACACACTTTCTCTCTACCTACCGACTGTATTTCTCTCTTTCTTTCTATTTCTCTCTTTCTATCCCTCTACCTACCTATCTACACACTCTCTCTCTCTCCCTACATACCTACTGTATTTCTCTCTCCCCCTTTACCTTCCCATCTACCAACCTACACTCTCTCCCCCTCTACCTACCTACTGTATTTCTCTCTCTCTCTTTCTCTCTCTCTATCCTTCTACCTACCTACCTACCTACCTACCTACCTACCCACACACTCTCTCCCCCTACCTACAGTATTTCTCTATCTCTCTCTATTTCTTTCTCTCTGTATTCCTTTATCTATCTATGTACCTACCTACTCTCTCCACTGACCTACCTACTGTATTTCTCTTACTTTCTCTCCCTCTCTATCCCTCTACCTACTTTTTTTTGTAATTTGCTTTTTCAAAACCTTGGTGTGTCTTATACTCCGGTGCGTCTTATACTCCGAAAAATACGGTAGGATAGACAGCATCATATCTTGATAGAATTGTAACTGACTAACAAATCATACTCAATATATGGTCCTTAATGGAACAAATCCATGTGGAGGGAAGTAAGCAGTGAGGTATTCCAAGGTTCCATTTTAGGCTAAGTATTCTTCAGTATCTTCATAAATGATCTAGATAAGGAACTAGAAGAGGAAATCATCACATTTGCAGATGACACTAAACTGGCAGAAATAGTCAACAATAGTCAATAAACTCAACATCCAGATGGATCTCAACAAATTTGAACACTGGGCCCTATCTAACAAAATGAAGTTCAATGTAGAGAAAAGTAAGATTTTATACTTAGGCTAGAAAAACCAAATGTACAGGTAGCGATTAGATTAAACATGGCTTAATAACTGTGAGAAGAATCATGGATTCCTAGTGGAGAATCACTTAAATATGAATCAATAGTGTGTGTCAGCAAAAAAGCCAATTCAATACTAGACTGCATTAATTGAAGGATAGAATCAAGTTCACATGAAGTATTAGAACTGTTTTATAATGCCTTGTGTTGGGGGATATCTCCGTTGGGAGACAGAAAGTTGTGCAGCAGAATATGCAGCCAGAGAAACGTTGCTAGTGTACACACAAATAGTAAACCAGTCACTGTTAAGTAAAAACAAAATAGCTTTACTGGTCTTGTAAAACTAAACTACTGCTTCACAAGCAGTGATGGTTGTTAGTTAGTCAAAACAAAGTCTTAACAAATAGCAGTTTGCTTACAGTCAGTAAACCACACTTCTTCCTTCTTCTTCCTTCTTCCTTCTTCAAACACAGTTAGTCACAGCACATGAGCAGTCAGTTAACAAACAGTAAGAGATATCAGCAAATCCAGCAGAGAGAGAGCATGCGTTCTACTGGATTCCACTTATAGTTGAAGATAATTACATTCTCTAATTACAGTCTCTAACATTCCAACATCCTTAAAGCCACAATGACCATTTGTCATCATGGTATTTTATATTGTCTACCCAACTATAGGAGTCTACTCCTAACATTCTCCCGTTTGGGTAGCCAATATATAATTTACAATTTTAATCCATATCTTTCACAACTTTATTTATGCTTACTAGCACTCTGAGCCTTTGTGAAATGGTCAGCTATATTGTCTTCTGACATACAATATTCCAATGTCACTAGCTTATTCTTAATACTTTCCCGAACGTTTAGATAACGTAGATCCATGTGCTTCGATCTAGTCTTTATAGCAAATTAGTAACCATTTGGATGGCTGCCTGGTTGTCCTCAAACACAGTTATAGGCTCTTCTATCTCAATACCTATATCCATCAGTAATTGTTTATAACACAGTATATCGGTACATAACAGCGATAGACATGATAATTCCGCCTCCATGGTAGACATACTCAAATGCTTTTGCCTAATTGATCTCCAACTGATTAATGCCTTGCCCAGAAATATGGCTATACCTGATGTAGACTTCCTAGTTTCTGTATCCGTTGCAAAACTTGCATCAGCATATGCAGTCAGCTTTAAATCCTCATTCGGTTCAAGGTATAATGCATAATGCATTGTATGCTTTAAATACCTCAGAATCCTCTTCACAGCTTGCCAGTGTCTTTCTGTAGGGTCCGAATTATACCTTGCCAATTGGTTTACGCTATAAGCAATGTCAGGCCTTGTCCAATTGCTGATGTACGATAAACTGCCTATTAAAGATTGGTATAATCCTTTATCAAACATAGCACTTGGTGCATTGGTGCTATTACTAAACTCTAGGCCCATAGGAGTCTTGGAAGGCTTACACAATTCTATCCTGAACTGTTTAAGAAGTGTGTTTATCTTGTCTGTCTGTAACAATTTAAACCCTCCCCTAGTTTTATCAATTAGTACTCCTAAATATTGCTTTATTTTACCTAGATTCTTTATGGTAAAATGTTTCCTTAATTTTCCAATTATGTCAGTGGCCTCTTGTTCTGTTTTTGTTATTAAGGCTATGTCATCTGTAAACAACAGCAGCAATGACACTTCTCCATTCCTTTCCATCTTAAACAGACAAGGATCTGCTAACCCAGCTTTGAACCCTATTGTATCTAAAGCTTTTATTATACACTGGTTCCACTCATACCCAGATTGCTTTAGTCCATATAGACTCTTCCTTAATAACCAATATTCATACTTACTATTGTCATCAACTCCTACTGGCCTCTTCATATAAATTGTATGCTGAAGTGGCGCATGTAGGTAAGCTGTTTCCACATCCAAGTGGGTAACCAGATATTTATATTTTGCTGCCCAAACAAGTGCAGTTCTAAGTGTTATGGATTTTAGACTAGGTGCAAATACCTGGTCATAGTCTGTGGCTGATTGGTCAAATCCCTGAGCCACAAGCCTAGCATTATAAGTAATTGATCCATCTATCCCGGATTTGATTTTATAAATCCATTTACTACCTACAGCTTTCTTCCCTTGAGGTAAATTGGTGGTTTCATACACTCCCATGTCCCTCAATGACTTTAACTCTTTTGCCATTGCAGCTTTCCACGCCGTCTGATCCTCTAATGCAGTGGTCGGCAAACCGCGGCTCGTGAGCCGCATGCGGCTCTTTGGCCCCTCGAGTGCAGCTCTTCCTCCACCCTCACCGAGGGTGGGACTCCTGGGACCCGCCGGAGCAACCCTCCCTACCGGCCGCTGATTCCCTCCCTCGCTCCCCGCACAGAGCCTCCCCAG
Organism: Rhabdophis nuchalis; assembly: GCA_039707465.1. Taxonomy (NCBI): domain Eukaryota; kingdom Metazoa; phylum Chordata; class Lepidosauria; order Squamata; family Natricidae; genus Rhabdophis; species Rhabdophis nuchalis. The sequence goes on from CM077647.1 coordinate 69,696,870, forward strand.
GCGACATGCCCGCCGCTCATCTACTTCCAGGGGGTGCTGAGGCTCCGCGGGCGATTGGAGGGAACCGGCATCCAGAGGGTCGCTGTTCCTTCCCCAGCCCACATCGAGCCCTGGAAGTAGTGCGGGCGGGCGAGCCCGGCTCCTTCCAGGGAGATTGGAGGGAACCGGCATCCGGAGGGTCGCCGTTACTTCCCCACCCCACATCGAGTCCTGGAAGGAGCGCGGGCGGGCGAGCCCGGCTCCTTCCAGGGAGATTGGAGGGAACCAGCGTCCGGAGGGTCGCTGTTACTTTCCCACCCCACATCGAGCCCTGGAAGGAGCGCGGGCGGGTGAGCCCGGCTCCTTCCAGGGAGATTGGAGGGAACCGGCGGCAGGAGGGTCACCGTTACTTCCCCACCCCACATCGAGCCCTGGAAGTACCCTGAGCGGGCGAGCAAATGCGGCGGGCGGGCGGGCGAGCCCGGCTAAGGCGAGCCAGTGAGTAACCGCGGCGGGCTGGGCTGAGGAGGCTCTGCGGGGGGGGCGGGGGCAGACAGACAGACAGAGAGAGGCACAGACCCAGAGAGAGACAAGGAGGGAAGGAGGGAGGGGGGAATCAGAGAGTGACAGACACGCACAGAGAGACAGGGAGAGACAAAGAGAGGGAGGGAGGGAGAGAAAGATAGAGACACAGAATGAGTGATTAAGTGCTTGAATGCGAGATAGACAGACACACACACACAGAGTGACAGAGATGGGCA